>JAKUCM010003836.1:0-42135 GCA_023374145.1 Lepidium sativum | reverse complement strand
CACAGTTCTTGAAATCTCGACATGCGAGGCATTCACGCACATCATGAGATCACGTAGCATCTTTACATTGTCCACGACTCATATTTATGATAGGAAAAAATATTCTGTCAGAGGCATTGCTGGTTCAGATTTATATGATTGTCATACCTGTAACAGTTTTACAAACTCTCCCGGTTCATTAGCAAGACGCATTCCACGTCCACCACCACCAGCTGTTGCCTTGATACCAGAAAAGAGAGAACAGTCAGATTTTGTAACTATAAAATATATCAACAGGAACAAGATGACAAATTGAGCCTTAAGAAAAATATAAACTTAAATTGGTGTCTTGTCAAGCTGACCAATTTGAGAATTCATTTTCGCGCTTCCATCAGAAAAGTATGAAATACAAAATGTAATTCAATCATTGCATCCTGGTAGCATAAGAAAAAAAACAAGTTTACCTTGATCATTACAGGGAAACCAATCCCATCGGCGACCCTGATTGCTTCTTCTGTGCTCTGTTATAGGAACAAAATAAGACATGGAAATCCCGAGAATTTGCTTGACATGCTTAATTAATTATCCAGCATAATACCTGCAATAACCCATCACTTCCTGGTACTGTTGGAACCCCTGCATTTTTCATTGTCTCTCTCGCAGTTGATTTGTCTCCCATAACCCGGATGCTATCAGGCTGCAGATGGGAAAAGATGAAACACCGATAATCAGATTCTGACATTTTCTTTTTCTCCAATAAAACAAAGCCACGGTTTAACTGACACTAATGAATAATAGATACATAAAGTTCTGCACTTACAGAAGTACCAGATATATGTATCCCCCTCTTAGAAATAGAAAATTCGAATATAGCAGTTCTACAAAGAGATATAAAAAACTTACATTAGGGCCAATAAAATTAATCCCATGGTCTCTGCACATTTCAACAAAGAGAGCGTTCTCCCGAAAGGAAACCATATCCAGGATGAAGCATTGTACATCCACGGCTGATAGCAGCAGACAGAACATTTGGAATTACCAAGTACCTATAGAAGGATTCAAAATTTTGATTATTCTCAATGCAATCTTCAGCTTATATGTGAAAACAGCCAATAAATATTTTATAGACGGACATAATAAAAGCAAGCACTTTGCCCCACCTGACAGTTTGAAGAATGTTCTATAAAGGATAAGAAAATAACATATAAAATCACTGACGTGTACAATAGGAACAGAAGATAAATGAATCAAGAAACAGAAGCTACAAAATACATGAAGACATAAACAGTTCTTTGGTATCAACGAGCTATATGCTAAGAGAACCATTGTAACAAGCAAATAAGAGAAAAGAACTTACGACTGGTTGCTGGGAGCTTCACCAATGCAAACAGCTTCATCAGCCAATTTGACATGGAGAGCGTCCTTGTCTATGGTTGAATAGACAGCAACACAAGGAATCCCCATTTCATGAGCAGTTCGAATAACACGGACAGCAATTTCACCTCTATTAGCCACAAGAATCTTATCTCGGCTGCATTTAGCAGCGAGAGCACCACCACAACTAGTCCTCTTGGCCTTCTGGCTAACCTTTAGAGTTTTAGTTCTCAGTCTGGGGAAGTTAACGTTTCTTGGCATCATCAAATTACATTGCGAACTTCTGATAACTCCAGTCTTCCCCATGACCAAGGACTTATATAAAAATTCGAAGATATAAATCAGGAAAAGCCTTACATCAACTAAACTAAGAACCACCAGATCATACAACATGTTACTATGCAAAAATTATCCAGTAACAGAGATTAAAAAACGCAATAGAAACGAACTATTTGGTGCTTACAGGTGTAGAAGAATTGGATTTGCAATTGGTGATCATAGATGCGTCCATTTCCAAATTGCAGCAGGCGAAATCCTGTTTCAACAAAGAAGAGAGCATCGCATCTAATCAGCATTGCAATGAAAGGAAGTGACAGGAAACCTCGTAAACATCGAAATAGATCCAATTGCAAAAGAAGAGCTTCTTTGTACCTGTTCGTCACCGAGAGAGGGAGAGAGAGAGATTGAAATGGAGAGTGAGAGTGTGAAACTGTGATATATCGAATTCTCCGCCCGATTGGTTTGGGGTTGGTTTGAACCGAGGAATTGTGATAACACCAATTGTCAAGAAAATGGGTCTTAAACCCATCTTAAAAACAGAAATAATATAAAATAAAAAAAATGGTAAATTGACCAATTTACCTCCGCCGAAATTCGTCCAAACCAGACCCAAATAGATTAAACCGGACCCAAATCAATTAAACCCGACCCAATCGCCCAAACCTGACCCAAATCGACCAAACCCGACCCAAACCCTAAAACCTGACCCAAACCCATAGTCCCGACCCAAATCGACCCCACTAAACCCTAAAATCGCGAATCTCACTCTCCCTCTCTTTTATTTGTCACGATTCTCATAAACAAAAATTCAAACTCCCTCTCATAATTTTTCCTTTGATTTCACAAGTATCTTTCGGCAAACTAGTTAAACTACTGTAAAACTTTGCGATTTCACTAAAAATCAAAGACTTATCTCAACCAAACTCATCTCCAATCAAAGGTAAACCTTCCTTAAAGCTGCTGGCTGTTGATCTCCGTCGTGCCAAAGTTAGATCACTCGTCATAGGTTTCAGTTCCTATCTCTGCTCTTCCCATATTCTTTTATCCATTTCATTGTTGCTTTTTGGTGTGGAGTGTAAAAATTGGAAGAGTCCATTTCGTTTCACATGCTCTTGTAATGTTAAGTTTCTTTGATTCTACAACAAATGTCTTTCTCGAACAGTTTCTCCAAGATGTACACCAGCTTTTGTGATTTGATTTATAATTTGTGTAATTAAATAAGCAAATCAACCATAACCGATCAGTTCATCATGAAACTCTATAATACAGAGGACAAGCTCACATATATAGGATTGCGTTTTTTTGTATATGAGTGTCATAAGGAAAACTATATATCATCAATCATTTGCTCATTTAATTACAAAAATTAATTACACAAAAACTATATATTTTTTGTAGTTAGTTATCACTTGATTAGGGTATTGTTAAGATTTTCTTTGATTTTTAGATAATGTGTTGTTAAGAGGAGGGTCAAGTAGTTGATGATGATTGATTTCGATTTTGGTTATATTTTTTCTTGCAGTCATGGTTAGAACAAGAGGAGGTTCAAGTAGAGGAGGCAGTGATAGAGGATATACGAAAGGCGAACTGATGGAGGATATATTCATCGAAGACAGAATGATAAGTATAACTAGTATAACTTGCTAGTTATACTATATTTTTCTTAAAACTAGTACAACTATGTAGTTATACTCTGTCGTAATACTAGTATAACTTGCTAGTTATACTATATTTTTCGTAACACTAGCACAACTATGTAGTTATACTCTGTCGTAATACTAGTATAACTTGCTAGTTATACTATATTTTCGTAAAACTAGTACAACTATGTAGTTATACTCTGGCGTTAATTGCTGAAAATATGTGTGTGTGTTTCAGGATGAAGGACCGACTGCACAGCTCCCTACCGGGATGTACTTCAATCCAACGGAGTACACCAAAAAGGTGAAGATCTCCACTCGTTGCTATGTAAAGCAAACAAAACAGTTTTTCGATGGGTTGCAGCCTCCATTGACTGATGTGGAGAGGGCGTGGTTCGAGAATCATCCGCAGTTCCGGCATATATTCCATATGCCGATGGAGAAAAACTACATGAGCATGGGCATGTGGATGTTGCTTCTTCGAACCGCTCTGGGCTAAACTGTCGGATGTATGAGACGACAGATTTTCGGGAAACAGCTAGAAGTATGAGGTTCAAGAGGAACTATATAGGGCATTTGGGTAGGAGTGTCAGAAAGGAGGATATGGAGAATATTCTGGTGAATTGGGGACCTCTTACTCAGGACGACAAACGGTTGAAGATGTTAGTCATGTACTTCTTGTGCCATGTCATCCACTCGCCGACCAAGGGCGGAACAGATGCAACGCCGATCGATAGCTTCCTATTGAGGGTTGTGGATGATTTGGATTACTACTACAGGTTTCCTTGGGGCAGATGGACATTCGAAAACATGCTCCACGAGATCGAGCATACAATGAACCATTTTGGAGTCACGGTCTCGGGTACAACTTGGGCAATCCCTGGTTTTGTACTTCCTCTTGAGGTTAGTTTACATTTGTTAGTTTATGATATGTAATTATTGTGTGGTGTTTCTCACATTTTCGCATATGTTTGTGGTTGTAGTTATTGACTTTTGAGTCAATACCGACGTTGTACAGTAATTGCCGAAAGGCAATTGTAGACGCAGACCCAAGTTGTCCTCGGATGTGCAGGTTTCCTAGGGGCAGATAGACATTCGAAAACATGCTCCACGAGATCGAGCATACAATGAACCATTTTGGAGTCACGGTCTCGGGTACAACTTGGGCAATCCCTTGTTTTGTACTTCCTCTTGAGGTTAGTTTACATTTGTTAGTTTATGATATGTAATTATTGTGTGGTGTTTCTCACATTTTCGCATATGTTTGTGGATGATTTGGATTACTACTACAGGTTTCCTTGGGGCAGATGGACATTCGAAAACATGCTCCACGAGATCGAGCATACAATGAACCATTTTGGAGTCACGGTCTCGGGTACAACTTGGGCAATCCCTGGTTTTGTACTTCCTCTTGAGGTTAGTTTACATTTGTTAGTTTATGATATGTAATTATTGTGTGGTGTTTCTCACATTTTCGCATATGTTTGTGGTTGTAGTTATTGACTTTTGAGTCAATACCGACGTTGTACAGTAATTGCCGAAAGGCAATTCCAGACGCAGACCCAAGTTGTCCTCGGATGTGCAGGTCCCAGTTCCAGCAACCCAACATGAGAGGATATTCCTTCCCAATAATAAACAAAGTCCTTGATAAAACTACGGTTAGTTAATGATTGTTGGTCCAACTATGTAGTTATACTCTGTCGTAATACTAGTATAACTTGCTAGTTATACTGTGTGATTTCTAATTTTTCTAATTAGAATTAGTCGTTGATTTATTTGTTTTGCAGGAGATTTTCAGTACCCTCTCTCCACGCACAGATGAAGAGCGCAGTTTGCTGGCTGAAATGACAGAACAGGAGGATGATGAAACTCATGATCTTGAGGTTGAAAACTGGAGACAATGTATCCGGTCTGGGAAGAGAATCATGTTTGAAGCAATGTATAACCAGGATGTGGAAGCAAGATTACCTACTCCTCCTTCTGCTCTGACCCAAGCCCCAACTCCGCCTTCTGCTCCGACACAAGCCATGCCTCCGCCTTCCGCTCTGAATCAAGCTAAGGTTGTTGATATGCTGAAGGCATTAACAGACGAGGTGGATCGGTTGAAGAGCAGAGTGATATTGCTGAAACAGGTATAACTAGTATAACTAGTATAACTTTTATAACTCAAATAACCCGAATAACTTGTATAACTTGAATTACTGTTCAAATATAGGGTGTTGGGGTTTTTGAAGGTAGTGTTGCTGCCTGGGATGCTGCTGGTGGTGATAATGAACCCCATGTTGGTGATGTACCTGATCAATCTGCAACCATTGATGCTCCACCCGTTGATACTTCACCCGCTGTTAGCCAGATATAACTAGTATAACTTGTATAAAAAGTATAACACGTATAACTAGTATAACTTGCTTAAATGTTCAACTGTAGGCTGCTGGAACTCGTGCATGTATTAGGAATGTATATGTGCGAACAAGTAAACACACAACGGTTTCTGACCCAAGCCTGGCAGTGACGAGGGCAAAAGCGAGGAATGCACAACTGTAGACCTAAGTTAAAAACTCATTTAGCATTTTGTGTTTAATTTATTTAAGGTTATGTTTATATGTTTCAAACATGTTTAAGTCTTGAAGGTTATATTAATATTTTCAAACATCATTAAGTGTTAAATATTATGTTTATATGTCTCAAACATCTTTAAGTGTCTAACATCACGCCAAATATTATTATGCTTAAAACAACATCAGTTATACTACTTATACTAGTAATACTAAAATAACTTGAATTTTGATAATCTTACAAATGACCGAAATATTTTTCGACCCTCTCCACAAGCTTAACAACCACTGCATTTTGCTTCCACATCTCCTTCTTCAGCATCGCCACCTCCGCCTTGTACAACTCTATCTTTTTCTCCATCTCCTCGATACTACATTTCAGATTCTCACACTCTCCTTGTATAGCTTGATCCCAACTTGTTTTCCTGTGGAGGCCATCGTTCTGTCGGTGGAAACAACATCAGTTCAACTAGTTATACTAGTTATACTAAACTAAACAACTTCAGTAGTTAGAGTACTGAAGTAATACTAGTTATACTAGTTAGACTAAACATCATTGTTTGTACCTTATACACTCGACATTTGAAATAGATCTTGTTCCAAGCATGTTCATTTCTTCTTTCCACGATGATAGCTTCACCACATGGACATTCATGAGGAATTCCCCCTTCACTATCTATGACGTATTCAATTCGCCTAAACATTTCACGGGTTTCTTCCTCGGAGTAGTCGGTGTCGTCCTCTTTGGTCCAAGACACCATGTAAGACCTAAAAGAAAAGAAAAACATAAACAAAATTTACGAATCTAAAATCAAAACCCAATATTTTTTTCTACAAACCCTAAGAGTGGAGAACTTACTATGGGAGAAGAAGTCGAGAGATGAGACATAATTGAAGAGGATAGATAATCTAATAGACAAGAGATGAGAAAAGATTTCAAAAGATGAGAGGAGAAATCTTTAAGAGAGGAGAGAAAATGAGTGAGAGGGAAGGGTCGCGCGAGGGAGAGAGGCAAGAGTGATGAGCAGAGATAAAAGTCTTTTTTTTTGTTTATATACCCACAAAATTATGTATGCACGTGTCTCAATGAAAATTTCAGATCAGGGCGCCAAACAAAAATATCTAGGTTTTCGACCTAGTTATACTACTAGTTGCCTGTTATACTAAATTACTACTAATTATACTTTTGATGATTTTGCATTACATTTAGTTTTACATATCCTTATAAATTTATATTTTAGGTTGTACAGTGAATTATAATAAATTACATGATGACTCTAAGTGTTTTATGTATTTAAATTCTAGAATTAATATATATTCGTAGAAGTTAGAGAGTCACACTAATGTAAACTTAGAAAGTCATACTAAAACTATAAAGAATATGTGGACTAATGTAATTAAGTCTAAAAATCTTATTTAATTTTATTTTTAAGTTATGTATAGAGTCATTCATCACCTTAAGGTTATTTTTAAGTTATCTATAAGTTATTTTTAAGTTAATCATCTTAAAATTAACTTATAAGAATTTAGTTTCATTATAAATTATCTTACTAATAAGAATTTAGTTTCATTATAGATTATCTTACTTATAATAATTGAGTTTCATGGATCAAATTCATCTTTAGATTACAATTACTTAAGTTCAAGCACGACTTCGTCTTCTTTGGCTAAAACGGTATCGTCGTGCTCCTCCTCTTCATTGAGTTATAATAGTTTATTTATTAACTAGAAATACCCTAGTTTTACTAATTTCACGAGTTTTACACATACACACACATTTTCCAGAGAGAGTCATAAGGCTATTAGGAAATACCCTAGTTTTACTGGTTTCACGAGTTTTACACATACACACACATTTTCCAGAGAGAGTCATAAGGCTATTAGGAAATACCCTAGTTTTACTAGTTTCACGAGTTTTACAAATACTCAACAAATCACTGATTGACCTCATCTTCTGCTAGGTATCTGAATATTGGCGATTGGAACCTTTGTCTCGGCCTCCTTACGTTTGATGATCTTAGACGTGTCTCTCCTACCGATGGCATCCTTTTCACTTTTCTTTTGCCTGTTTTAATAATTCGGTCCGGTGATTTGATTTCTTTGTCTTTGATGTAATCTGGAACATCCCATTGCGACATCTCGAGCACCAACAAAATAGACCTGGCATACGCAAGTGCCCACAACTCGGACCAATAATATTTAGAACAAAGCTCATGTAATGAGATATTACGAGTTCGAGGTTCGATCTTATGGTAATGAATGAATGCTGCTAATGCATGGATACACAGATACTTTTTGATGTTGAACACTCTACAACTGAAGTCTTCGATTCCAAGCAAATAAAATATTTCTTCCCATCGCTACCGACAACATCGAATTCAAAGGTGTTGAGTGCCATCACAATCAACCTCTCGGTAATAGCCCATGAATCATGCATTATGTTGTCCACATATGGCAACAATTTGTTTTCGATCGTACCTTTCTTTGTTTCCATCCTTCTTTCACAAAACCACTTCGAAAATGTTTTGAAGATTGTATCAAGCATGGGTATTAGGGAGAACTTCCTTGCTTCTTTAAACACACTATTCATAGACTCCACACTGTTGCTTGTGTTGATATTATACCTTTCTCCCGGAAACACACACCTAGCGCACTTTTCCTTCATAGTACTTTCCTCCAAATAATTGGCTGCAGACATAAATTTTCTCACAAATAAACTATATCCACGGTTGAAATCGACAATTATGTACTTTCTATTACTCTGCATGAATTTCCAACCAACTATATATTTGTTGATATTAGTCGCATAAGCTCTCACATTTTGTGACATATGCCATATGCAGTACTCGTGATGGGCTTCTGGATACACATTACCTATGGCGCCGATGAGCCTTGCATTCCTATCACTTACAAATACCAATTCGGAAGAATCTGGTATAACTGTCTTCAAAGTCTGGAAAAACCATGTCCAACTAGCATCGTTCTCTCCATCTAGTACACCATACGCAATTGGATAATGGTGTCGATTAGGATCTTGGGCAATGGCAAAAACTAACACACCACCATATCCGTTTTTGAGGAATGTTGCATCTACAATAATCACTTTCCTCATCACTCTAAATCCCTCGATGCTAACTCCCAAAGCTATGAAAAGGTACTTGAACTTCCCATTCTCATCTACTTGCAAATCTGTTACTGTACCCGCATTTGCCTTCTGTAACTCGTATAAATAGGAATGTATCATCTTGTAGCTTTCTTCCGGAGTGCCACGCAGCCTATCAATAGCAAGTTTTCTCCCTCTCCTCGCGGTGGAGTACGATATACTCACTCCAAGTTTTGTCTTCACAAGACCCATGATAACTTTAGGAGTTGGAGTGTTCATTTGTCCAGAAAAATCCTCTTGCAAGACACTTGCAACTATTTCTGGCGTGCAGTGCCTCTTTGTGCCACTACTCTCGCTCTGACTAGCCCGAGAGCATGTATGCATCTTTGTGTACTTTATAATCCTAAAAATATCCATATTTTTAATCTTTGATGCTCGTACACCCCATTTGCAGCCTTCTTTATTACATACAATCCACAACCGACTTGGTTCAGATATTTTAATGGCAAAACAAAAGCTGTTGGCAAATGATCCTCTATCCACAACTTCTTGCAATGTTTTCTTATCTTTAAATTCTTGATGCAAACTCAAACCTAAGCCGTCTTCCCATTCCTCTGCAAACTGACTACTCTCTACAGCGGGTGGACGTTCTACATAGACATCACAAATATCCAATCTCTCAACACTAATATCCAGACTTCCATCGACTGGCTCAATTTCATTCTCTCTAACTGGTGGAGAATATACTGTAATAGCAGTTGCTCCTCCCTCACCATCATTACAACCAACAGAGCTTTGAACTGCTATCTACACTTGTCTCGACATTCTTTCCTCAGGTTCTTCCGATCTAGTTATGACATCCACGAACAATGTTTCCGTACTATGATTATATTCATCAATGTAGGTTAGATAACTACACACATCCACATCATCACAGATACTCACTTCAACCTCATCTCTGATTGTAGGTCGGTAGAACCTCAACTGTAATCTAACCTTACTTTCATCTAAACCAAGCCTCTGATATTGACATTCTTCAATCATCGACAAAGTGATATCCTCTACCGCGTGCTTCATCAATATACAACTAACACAGTCGTTGCATTTAAACCATATCACGACTTTGTTGTTCATAATGCCCGGCTAAAAAAAAAATTGATTCAGTTTTGTATAATTTATGTAGTTATACCAGTTTTACTTGTATAACTTATGTAGTTATACTAGTTTTAGTTGTATAACTTATGTAGTTCTACCAGTTTTAGTTGTACAACTTATGTAGTTCTACCAGTTTTGCTTGTATAACTTATGTATTTCTACCAGTTTTGCTTGTACAACTTATGTAGTTCTACCAGTTTTACACCACGTTTCACCCAATTGTGACCATATTCAATCAAGTCTTATTCAAGCCAAATTCTACCAAATAACCAAAAAAATATTATCATTTATGAAATTAAGCTTCTTCAACAACCCAATGCAAAAATGCAACTAAAGAATGTACAACTGATTCAGTTATGTATAACTGGTCATAACCGTATAACTGATTCTAGTTATACTTGTTTAACTATCAGAAAAACCAACTCTTATCAACTCAAATTCCATCGATCATTTAGGCAGTTCTAAATCTATAGTGCACTATGTTTCAGCCTATACATTACAATTGTTACCAATGTCAAGTCTTATTAGAGCTAGATTCTACCAAATAATCAACTATGAAATTAAGCTTCTTCATCAGCCCAATGCAGAAATGCAACTAAAGAATGTACAACTCATTCAGTTCTGTATACCTGATTCTAGTTATACTAGTTTAACTATCGCAGAAACCAACTTTTATCAACTCAGATTAGTTCGCTTGGGCAGTTCTAAATCTATAATTGCACTATGTTTCAGTTTAACCCTAGTCTATGTTACCAATATTAAGTCTTATTCGACCCAGATTCTACCAAATAACGAAATCAAAATTATCAATTTCAAGCTTCAAATTCAATTTGCAATTGACCTTCTTATGCCCAAAGTGGAGAGGCAAATCAAGAATGATGCTATGGAGATTAACAAACGACAGCAATGGCAAGAAAGGCGGCGGAGGCGGCGGCGGTGAACGTCGGAACAACCTTCAAAGCCGGCGGCGTTCCAACTCGAGACCCCCGGCGGAGATTGAAACCCGATTGAGGAGGACAGAGAAGCTAAGGGAGGAGAGAGATGAAAGAGACGAAGACATAATTTTTATAAAAAAAATTAACTAGGGTAATTTTCATTAAGGGCATTTTGGGAATATCAAGTTTCATTAATAGGTTTGTATATAAGAGATTTGGTTTGTATATAAGAGATTAAAATTTTGAAAGATTGGAGTTATGAGATCATTGCTCGTTTGAACTCTGTACTGACACTTCTTATAGGAATTTTCTCGTAACACCATTGGAGAAGTTTGATCTCAAAACTCACCTATAAAATAAAACTAAATTAACAAAAAAATCGAAAAATAGGTCAAATAACCAATTTAACCTTGCGAGTTTTGCTGAAACCCGACCCAAATCACCGAAACCCGACCCAATCCATAAAACCTGACCCAATATCCTAAAACCCGATCCAATCCCTTCACTAAATCCCTAATTTTGCGAAAACAAATCTCCAACTATCCCACTTCTCTTTTATTTCGCAAAATCAAAGATTTGAAGAACTATCTCCCTCACATCTCATAATTTCCCGTGATTTAACTTGTCTCTTTCGTAAAACTACCCTAACTACTGTAAAATTTTGTGGGATTTCGCTCAAAACCAAAGATTTTTCTCCACCAAACGCTCCAATTGAAGGTAAATCTTCAAACGTGTGATTGGTTATCATTTGCTTAGGGTATGGTATTCTATTTCAAGGCATCAAAGGGTACGGTTTTGGGATTGATCTATGGTTTTGGTTCAAACTCTCTATGGTTTTGGTTCCGAATTTGGTATTGGAAGTTGTTAGGATTTCGAAATTGATAGTTGTTGATGATTGATTATAATGTAATAGAGTGTTGTTGATGATTGACAATCACAATGTCAAACTCTCTACGTTTTGGTTTTGAAGTAATTGTGGATATTGCGTTTAGAAATTAGTGATGATGTTTGATATTGATATATTTTGTGAATATTGTGTTGAGATATTGTATATCATTGATTGTGTTGAGATAATGTAGAGGATTGTATTTGACATATCTATTTTTTTCTTGTAGTCATGGTTCGAACTAGATGATGGTCAAGTAGAGGAGGTAGTGGTAGAGGACATATTGAAGCCGAACCCATTGAGGATATACACATTAAAGACACATTGGTATGTATAACTAGTATAACTTGGTAGTTTAACTATATTTTCATGATGAATTGATTTGGTGATAGGTATAACTAGTATAACTTGCTAGTTTTTCTATATTCTCGTAAAACTAGTACAACTCTGTAGTTATACATTGTCATTAATTGCTGAAAATATGTGTGTGTGTTACAGGATAAAGGACCGACTGCACAGCTACCTACTGGGATGTACTTCAATCTGACGGAGAACCCAAAAAAACTTAAGATCTCCACTCGGTGCTTTGTAAAGCAAACAAAGCAATTTTTTGATGGGTAGAAGCCTCCATTGACTGACGTGGAGAGGGCATGGTTCGACAATCATCCGCAGTTCCAGAATATATTCCATATGCTCATGGGGAAAAACCACAAGACCATGGGCATGTGAATGTTGCTGCTACGAACTGCTCGCACGGAGACCAAAAGAGAAGTTTGGTTTATTGTGAACGGTGTCCCGGTCCGTTGCGGGCTAAGAGAGCATGGATTGATCTCGGGTCTAAACTGTCGGATGTATGAGATGATATATTTTTGGGAAACAGCGGGAAGTACCAGGTTCAAGAGGAATTATATGAGGCATTTTGGGAAAAGTGTAAGAAAGGAGGATGTGGAGAATATTTTAAAGAATTGGAGACGTCTTAATCAGGATGATAAAAGGTTGAAGATGTTAGTCATGTACTTCCTATGTCATGTCATTCACTCGCCGACTAAGGGCGGAACAGATGCAACACCGACCCATAGCTTTCTATTGAGAGTTGTGGATGATCTCGATTACTGTTACAAGTTTCCTTGGGGCAGATGGACATTCGAGAACATGCTTCACGAGATTGAGCACACAATGAATCATTTTAAAGGCACGGTCTCGGGTAAAGGTTGGGCAATCCCTGGTTTCGTACTTCCTCTTGAGGTTAGTTTACATTTGTTAATTTCATTTATTAATTATTGTGTGGTGTTTCTTACATTTCCTCCTATGTTTGTGGTTGTATTTATTGGCTTTTGAGTCAATACCGACCTTGTACAATAATTGTCGAGAGGTAAATACAGACGCAGACCCATCTTGTCCTCGGATGTGGAGGTCCAAGTTCCAGCAATCGAACATGAGAGAATATTCTTTTCCCACTATCAACAAACTCCTTCGTAAAACTATGGTAATTATACGAGTTTACCTTGTATAACTATAGTTAATGATCTATAATTTATATAATTAGAGTTAGTCGTTGATTTATTTATTTTGTAGGAGATTTCCAGTACTCTCTCTCCACGTACAGATGAAGAGCGTAATTTGCTGGCTGAAATTACAGAAGAAGAGGATGATGAGACGCATGATTTTGAGGTTGAAAGTTGGAGGTAATGTATCCGTGCTGGGAAGAGAATTATGTTTGAAGCGATGTATAACCAAGATGTGAAAGCACAATTATCTACTCCGTCTTTTGCTCCGAATCAAGCCCCACCTCCGCTTTCTGCTCTGAATCAAGCTGAGGTTGTTGATATGATTAAGGCATTAACAGAAGAGGTGAATCGTTTGAAGAAAAGAGTGACATTTCTGGAACAGGTAAAACATTTATAAGTTGTATAACTAGAATAACTTGTATAACTCAAATAACTCGAATAAATTGTATAACTTGTATTATTGTTCAAATACAGGGTATTGGGGTTTGTGCTAGTGAAGGTGGTGTTGTTGTATGTGATGCTGTTGGTGGTGATAATGAACCCCTTGATGGTGATGTACCTGCTGAATCTGCACCCGTTGATGCTGCACTCGGTATTAGCAAGGTATAACATGTATAACTCGTATAAAAAATATAACACGTATAACTTGTATAATTGTTCAACTGTAGGCTGATGGAACTCGTACCGGTATTAGGAAGGTATACGTGCGAATAACTTGTATAACTTGTATTATTGTTCTAATTGTTCAACTGTAAGCGCACATGGGATTTTGACTCAAGTCCGGTAGTGAGGAGGGCAAAGGTGAAGAAGGTGTGACCCAAGTCTAAGTTAAAAAGTCATTTATCAATTTGTGTTTAAGTAATTTAAGGTTATTTTATGTGTTTTAAACATGTTTATGTCTTGAAGGTTATGTTTATATTTTTCAAACATCTTCAAGTGTTGAATGTTATGTTTATATGTCTCAAACATCTTTTAGTGTCTAACATCACTCGAAATATTATTATGCTTAAATAGTCAGACTATAATCACTTGAATATTGACAATCTTACAAAGGACCAAAATATTTTTTGACCCTCTCCACAAGCTTAACAACCACTGTCTTTTGCTCCCCCATCTCCTTCTTTAGCATCGCCACCTCCGCCTTGTACATCTCTATCTTCTTCTCCATCTACTCGATACTATATTTCAGGTTCTCACACTCTCCTTGTATAGCTTGATCCCAACTTGTTTTCATGTGGAGGCTATCGTTCTGTGGATGGAAACAACATCAGTTACAGTAAAGAAGTAATACTAGTTGTACTAAACAACATCAGTTAGAGTAAAGAAGTAATACTAGTTATACTAGATATACTAGTTGTACTAAACAACATCAGTAAGAGTAAAGAAGTAATACTAGTTCTACTAGATATACTAATTAGACTAAGCAACTTCAGTAGTAAGAGTAAAGAAGTAAAACTAGTTCTATTAGATATACTAGTTAGCCTAAACAACTTCAGTAGTAAGAATAAAGAAGTAATACTAGTTCCACTAGATATACTAGTTAAACAACATCAGTAAGAGTAAAGAAGTAATACTAGTTCCACTAGATATACTAGTTAGACTAAACAACATCGTTTGTACCTTATACACTCAACATTTGAAATAGATCTTGTTACAGGAATGTTCATTTGTTGTTTCCACAATGATAGCTTTACCACATGGACATTTATGAGGAATTCCCCCTTCACTATCTTGGACGTATTCAATTCGACTAAACATTTCACGGGTTTCTTCCTCGGAGTGGTCGGTTTCGTCCTCTTCGGTCCAAGACACCATGTAAGACCTAAAAGAAAAGAAAAACATAAACAAAATTCTCGAATCTAAAATCAAAGCCCAACATTTTTTCTACAAACCCTAACAAGAGAGGAGAACTTAGTGTGAGAGAAGAAGTCGATAGATGAGATGATAAACAAGATATGAGAGAAGATTTGGAGAGAGTAAAGGATAGATAATAGACAAGAGATGAGAGAAGATTTCAAGAGATGAGAGGAGAAATCGTTGAGAGAGGAGAGAAAATGAGAGTAGATGTCGCACGGCAGAGATACAAGAGTGAGGAGTAGAGAGAAAAGTCTTTTTTATGTTTATATACCCACAAAATTAGGTTTGCACATGTCTCAACGAAAATTTCATATTTGAGAGCCTAAGGAAAATTATCACATTTTTTGACCTAGTTATACTACTAGTTAGCTGTTTGACTAAATTACAATAAGTTATACTTTTGATGATTTTCCATTACATTTAGTATTACATATCCTTATGAATTTATTTTTTAGTTTTAAAATGAATTATAATAAATTATCTGATGATTCTAAGTGTTTTATGTATTTAAATTCTAGAATCAATATATATTCGTAATTTTAAATTATAACATGATTATAAACTTAGAAAGTCACACTAAAACTATAAGGAATATGGTGGACTAATGTAATTAAGTCTAAAAATCTTATTTTAATTTTATTTTTAAGTAATGTATAGAGTCATTCATCACTATATACACAAAATATAATCATCTTAATGTTAACTTATAAGAATTGAGTTTCATTGTAGATTATCTTACTTATAAATACTTCATTTTTGTATTCTTTTCTAAGAAACAATATTACAAAAAAAATACGGGTCATAAACTCATTATTAAAATAACAAAATATCCATATGATTTAAAAGGCCACAAAATCTAAGTAGGCAATGTAAAAAAAATACCGAGACATGTCCCAATTTTACAACTTTCACAAGTTTTACACATACACATTTTTCAGAGAGAGTCAATCTTAGAAAATACCCCAGTTTTACGAGTTTCACAAGTTTCACACATACACATTTTCTAGAGAGAGCCATAAGGCTCTTAGGAAATACCATAGTTTTACTAGTTTTACTAGTTTCACAAGTTTTACAAGTACTCAACAAATCACTGATTGACCTTATCTTCTGCTAGATATTTGAATATTGGCGATTGGAACTTTTGTCTCGGCCTACCGATGGCATCCTTTTCACTTTTCTTTTGCCTGTTTTAATAATTCGGTCCGGTGATTTGATTTCTTTGTCTTTGATGTAATCTGGAACATCCCATTGCGACATCTCGAGCACCAACAAAATAGACCTGGTATACGCAAGTGCCCACAACTCGGACCAATAATATTTAGAACAAAGCTCATGTAATGAGATATTACGAGTTCAAGGTTCGATCTTATGGTAATGAATGAATGCAGCTAATGCATGGATACACAGATACTTTTTGATGTTGAACACTCTACAACTGAACTCTTCGATTCCAAGCAAATAAAATATTTCTTCCCATCGCTACCGACAACATCGAATTCAAAGGTGTTGAGTGCCATCACAATCAACCTCTCGGTAATAGCCCATGAATCATGCATTATGTTGTCCACATATGGCACCAATTTGTTTTCGATCGTACCTTTCTTTGTTTCCATCCTTCGTTCACAAAACCACTTCGAAAATGTTTTGAAGATTGTATCAAGCATGGGTATTAGGGAGAACTTCCTTGCTTCTTTAAACACACTATTCATAGACTCCACATTGTTGCTTGTGTTGATATTATACCTTTCTCCCGGAAACACACACCTAGCCCACTTTTCCTTCATAGTACTTTCCTCCAAATAATTGGCTGCAGACATAAATTTTCTCACAAATAAACTATATTCACGGTTGAAATCGGCAATTATGTACTTTCTATTACACTGCATGAATTTCCAACCAACTATATATTTGTTGATATTAGTCGCATAAGCTCTCACATTTTGTGACATGTCATATGCAGTACCCATGATGGGCTTCTGGATACACATTACCTATGGCGCCGATGAGCCTTGCATTTCTATTACTTACAAATACCAATTCGGAAGAATCTGGTATAGCTGTCTTCAAGGTCTAGAAAAACCATGTCCAACTAGCATTGTTCTCTCCATCGAGTACACCGTACGCAATTGAATAATGGTGCCGATTAGGATCTTGAGCTATGGTAAAAACTAATACACCACCATATCTGTTTTTCAGGAATGTTGCATCTACAATAATCACTTTTCTCATCGCACTAAACCCCTCGATGCTAACTCCCAAAGCTATGAAAAGGTACTTGAACTTCCCGTTCTCATCAACTTGCACCCGTGTTACTGTACCTGCATTTACCTTATGTAACTCGTACAAATAGGAATGTATCATCTTCTAGCTTTCTTCCGGAGTGCCACACAGCCTATCAATAGCAATTTTTCTCCCCCTCCTCACGGTGGAGTACGATATACTCATGCCAAGTTTTGTCTTCACAAACCCATGATAACTTTAGGAGTTGGAGTGTTCATTTGTCCAGGAAAATCCTCTTGCAAGACACTTGCAACTATTTCTGGCGTACAGTGCCTCTTTGTTCCATTACTCTCGCTCTGACTAGCCCGAATGCATGTATGCATCTTTGTGTACTTTATAATCCTTAAAATATCCATATTTCTAATATTTGATGCTCGTACACCCCATTTGTAGCCTTCTTTTAATAGCAAAACAAAAGATGATAAATGATCCTCTATCCACAACTTCTTGCAATGTCTTCTTATCTTCAAATTCTTGATGCAAACTCAAACCTAAGCCGTCTTTCCATTCCTCTGCAAACTGACTACT
Organism: Lepidium sativum; assembly: GCA_023374145.1. Lineage (NCBI taxonomy): Eukaryota > Viridiplantae > Streptophyta > Magnoliopsida > Brassicales > Brassicaceae > Lepidium > Lepidium sativum. Next base: position 24,056 of record JAKUCM010003836.1, on the reverse strand, counting down.
CTCTAGAATGGGTGGACGTTCTACATAGACATCACCAATATCCGATCTCTCAACACTAGTATCCACACTTTCATCTTCTGGTTCAATTTCATTTTCTCTAACTGGTGGAGAATATACTGTAATAGCAATTGCTACTCCCTCACCATCATTTCAACCAACAGAGCTTTGAACTGCTATCGACACTTGTCTCGACATTCTTTCCTCAGGTTCTTCCGATCTAGTTATGACATCCACGAACAATGTTGTTATACTATGATTACATTCATCAATGTAGGCTAGATAACCACACACATCCACATCATCACAAATACTCACTTCAACCTCATCTCTGACCGTAGGTCGGTAGAACCTCAATTGTAATCTAACATTTTTTTCATCTTAACCAAGCCTCTCATATAGACATCTTCAATCACCGACAAAGTGATATCCTCTACCGCGTGCTTCATCAATATACAACTAACACGGTCGTTGCATTTAAACCATATCACGACTTTGGCGTTCATAATGTCCTGCTAAAAAAAAAAAAATTGATTCAGTTTTGTATAACTTATGTAGTTCTACCAGTTTTACTTGTATAATGCACTAAACCACGTTTCACCCAATTGTTACCATATTCAAGTATTCTACAAGCCAAATTTTACCAAATGACCAAAAACAAATTGTCATATACACAATTAAGGTTCTTCATCAGCCCAATATAGAAATACAACTAAAGAATGTACAACTGATTCAGTTCTGTATAACTGGTCATAAACGTGAAACTTATCAAGTTATACTAGTTTAACTATCGCGGAAACCAACTCTTATCCACTCAGATTCGATCGATCGTTTAGACAATTCTAAATCTATAATGCGCTACGTTTCAGCCTATACATTCCAATTGTTACCAATTTCAAGTCTTATTAGAGCAATATTCTACCAAATAATCAATTATGAAATTAAGCTTCTTCAGCCCAATGCAGAAATGCAACTAAAGAATGTATATCTGATTCAGTTCTGTATAACTGGTCATAAACGTAAAACTTATCAAGTTATACTAGTTTAACAATCACAGAAACCAACTCTTATCAACTCAGATTCGATCGATCGAATAGGCAGTTCTAAATCTATAATGTGCTATGTTTCGGCCTATACATTCCAATTGTTACCAATGTCAAGTCTTATTAGAGCTAGATTCTACCAAATAATCATTTATGAAATTAAGCTTCTTCAGCCCTATTCAGAAATGCAACTAAAGAATGTATATTTGATTCATTTCTGTATAATTGGTCATAAACGTAAACCTTATCAAGTTATACTAGTTTAAATATCATAAAAACCAACTCTTATAAACTCAGATTCGATCGATCGAATAGGCAGCTCTAAATCTGTAATGCGCTATGTTTCGGCCTATACATTCCAATTGTTACCAATGTCAAGTCTTATTAGAGCTAGATTCTACCAAATAATTAATTATGAAATTAAGCTTCTTCAGCGCAATGCAGAAATACAACTAAAGAATGTACCACTGATTCAGTTACATATAACTGGTCATAAACGTAAAATTTATCAAGTTATACTAGTTTAACTATCACAAAAACCAACTCTTATCCACTTAGATTCGATCGACCGTTTAGACAATTCTAAATCTATTATGTGCTATGTTTCAGCCTATACATTCCAATTGTTACCAATGTCAAGTCTTATTAGAGCTTGATTCTACCAAATAATCAATTATGAAATTAAGCTTCTTCATCAGCCCAATGCAGAAATGCAACTAAAAAATGTACAACTCATTTAGTTCTGTATACCTGGTCATAAATGTAAAACTTATTAAGTTTTAGTAGTTTGATTAATTCGAAAATCAACTCTTATCAACTCAGATTCTATCGATTAGGCAGTTCTAAATCTATAATGCACTATGTTTCAGTCTATGTTTTCAATCTCAAGTCTTATTCGAGCCAGATTCTACCAAATAATGAAAGCAAAATACCAATTTCTTGCTTAAAACTCATTGTGCAATTGATATTCTTATGCTCAAAGCAGAGAGGCAAATCAAGAATGAACATATATAGAATAACAAACGACAGCAATGGTCAGACATATGGCGGTGGTGCACGTCAGAACCACCTTCAGAACCGACAGCGTTGCAAGTCAAGACCGAGAAGACCAATGGCGACAAATTGAGAGAAATCGAGGCTGGAAAGAGAGATGAGAGAGAAGAGTGAATTTTTTTTAAAAAATAATTAATTAGGCAAATTTTTGCTAAGGCCATTTTTGGAATATCAAGTTTCATTAATAGGTTTGTATATAAGAGATTTGATATGTATATAAGAGATTTCAATTTCTCCAAATTGGGGTTATGAGATCTTGAACCCTCTCCTTAAGCTAAATACACTATGACGCGTAAACCAAACGCAAATCATGTTTGTCCTTTTGTTATGTTTTCTTACACTGACATAGGCGCTCTTTAGGAAATAAATATAGGTAACACTCTTTGGTTCTTTTCAATTTGGTTTTGTTCGGTTTAATTTGTATTGGATTAGATTGGTTCACATCATTGTAAGTAATCACCAATCTTTTTTTATTTTTGGTCGAAAGGATTTCATTTAATCACCAATCTTATAAATCAGTTTGTTTTGGGAAACAATAAAAAAATTATTTCAGCTTTTATATTCAGTTCTACTAATATGGTATCAAATCAAATATTTTATTCTCTTTGATTTTATTTTCAATGTTCTTTTTCTCTCTAGTTTCTCAATATTCCAATAAATTCAATCCATTATCTAACTAGTTATGTTGTGTTGAGTGGTGAAATGGTGCGGGAAGGGACAAAGTCACGAACAAGAAGTAAATTGAATGATGAAAACACATCGGAGAGTGTAAAAATTTTTTTTCTATATATAGTTTTATCTTTATACCTAATTGTAGATACAAACCCAGTTTGTTCCAGTATTCATAATTGTGATTAAGCTCGCAATATTAAATAACATAAATATTTTTCTTCTTCTTCCCTCTGCAAATCTCTTTCTCGTCTCCTTCATCTATTCCTTCGCCTCTTCACCATTTATGTTCAAAATTCTTTTCTTCTTTGTAATATGATATCATAGTAGAGTTTTCTCTAGATTATTTCTTGATCACTTGATTTCTTTCTTTTTCTCTGTCAGATTTAAGCAATCATGGTGATAACTTCTATTCGTCGTAACGCTGGCCATACAACTCAAAATCCTCATGTTGAAATATCATCTTCAACTTCCGCAGCTCAGATTGTTGCTTCTGAGATGATGAATCCAGATCATCCATGTATGTTGATTGTATGTGTTCAACTTGATGGTACAAATTACAATCAATGGAGATATGCAATGAAGATATCACTTGATGCAAATAATAAGATCTCATTCATCGATAGATATTTACACAGACAAGAAGAAGGTAATCATATTTCTCGGATCTGGTCACGTTGCAATATCATGGTGAAATCATGGTTAACAAACTCGATTTCTAAGCAAATTTATGGTAGTATTTTGTCTTTCGATGATGCTGTTGAGATCTGGGAAGATTTACATAATCAATTTCATATGACAAACTTACCTTGCACTTTCCAACTCATCTAAAAAATCCAAGATCTACGTCAAGGATCTATGGATCTTGCAGGGTATTATACTCAAAATAAGACTCTATGGGATAATCTGAATGGAGTTGAGCGTAGTGAATCATCTTGATGTAATACCTTTAACCGTGATGGTCAATGTTATGTGAAGGTTAAACTTGAAAGAAGTAGGATCATTAAATTTCTTGCAGGTTCAAACGAGAAATACTCGATAATCAGAGGACAAATTATCATGAAGAAACTTCTTCCATGCTTAGCTGAAATATACAATATGTTGGATCAAGATGACACTCAAAGATAATTTAGTAATGTGATTACTCCTGCTGTTTTTCAAGTTGCTGGTGAAAATATATTAAATTTCATTCAACACTCTGCTCAACCTAGTGTTTTAGGTACTTTCCAAAAGGCAAAACATGTATGTTCATTATGTGGTGGGACTGGACATATTGTTGACAAGTGCTACAAATTTCATTGTTATCCTGCTGTATGGAAGAAAGGAAAATCTCAAACTGGAAAACACATGTTCTAGTACTACTGCTCAAGTTCCAGTGATAGAAAGCAATGCAGTTCAAGAAGGATTGGAAAATCTTGTTGGGAACTTGAACAAGGACCAGATTCAAAACTTAATTGCTTTCTTTAATTCTCAGCTCAACACTCAACCAACATGATCTGCAAATGTTAGTTATCAACTTACTGAGAATGTAGGAACATCAGGCATATAGTTTTTCACATCCATATTCAGTTTTATAGGAATATTAGTTGTTACAAAGTGTGTAGCTAATAAGAGAACCATGATAATTGATTCTGGACCGACACATCATGTGTCATATATTAAAGACTCGTTTATTAATCTTGATACATCAAAAGAACATAAGGTGAATCTCTTTGATGGAATAATGATCGTGTTAGTGGTGTTGGAAACATCAAGATTAATGATGAGATAATGCTGAAAGATGTTTTGTATATACCCGAATTCAGAATGAATCTGTTAAGCATCAGTTCTTTGACATCATATCTTGCATCTAAAGTTATATTTGATCGTGACTATTACCTAATACAGGATCTTACCAAGGGGTTGGTGATTGGAAGAGGTATGAGGCTTCGAAATATGTACACTGGATGTTAAAATGCAGTTTCAGAAGATGTTGTTTCCCCTTCATTTGTTGCAAACTCAGTTTTTGATGCAAGTGTTTGGCATCGTAGACTTGGTCATACTTCTTTTGCTCGATTAAACTTACTTACAGATGTTCTTTGGATTTCAAAACATAAGAATAAAGGCCTGTGACATATGTCAACGAGCTAAGCATAAGAAATCGTCTTTTCCTACTAGAAAAAATTTAAGTGATCATGCGTTTGATTTGCTCACATAGATATGTGAGGACCATTTTCAGAATCAACACAAGAGGGTTATAGATATTTTCTGACAATCATTGATGACCATACAAGAGTAACATGGGTGTATCTTTTAAAGTTAAAAAGTGATGTGCTTACAGCTTTTCCAGATTTTGTGATAATAATTGAGAACCAATTCAACACAAAGATAAAGGGAGTAAGGTTTGATAATGCACCTAAGTTAAAGTTTGATTCATTTTACAAGGACAGCAGTATCAAATCTTACCATTCCTATCTGGAGACTCCTGAGCAAAACTCAGTTGTAGAGAGAAAACATCAACACATTTTGAACGTTGCAAGAGCTCTTCTCTTCGAGTCACAATTACCACTTTATCTCTACAACTCCCTCAGCTGTAATCTCTAATAAGTCCCTTATGAAATGCTCATGAAGAAGGTACATGAATACACTGATTTGAAGACCTTCGGTTGCTTATGTTATGCTAGCACATCACCTAAAGTTTGACATAAATTCCAAGACAGATCACGTTCATGTGTGTTTCTTGGTTACCCTGAAGGATAAAAGGGTTACAAGCTCCTTAATCTTGAAAGTAACATTACTTTTATATCTCGAAATGTAGTGTTCTATGAAGATTTATTTCCATTCCAGAAAAATGCAACTTCACCTGCAGAATTTTCAAAGTTGTTTCCACATGTTCATTCTTAGAGTGATGCATCTACAACAAGTTCTGAACCAGATAACATTGGTACATCAAATAGAACTCAGAGGCCTCCTTCCTCTTCTACAAGATTACCATTATGATGTTGTTACATCTTCTACATCCCATCATATCTCTGATATGTTATCTTATTCAACATTGTTGGATTTTTATATGATTATTGTCAATGTTGTTAATAAAACTCCAGAGCCGCATAGTTATGCAAAATCTAAGGAACTTCAAGAGTGGTGTGATGTTAAGGGTGTTGAAATCTCAGCTCTTGAAGATAATGGAACTTAGTTGGTATGTTCTTTATCTGCGGGAAAACGAGTTGTTTGTTACAAGTGGGTATATAAAGTCAAGCTTAATGCAGAAGTGACTTTAGAGAGATACAAAGCATGATTAGTGGCCAAAGGGTATACACAAAAAGAAGGACTAGAATATGTAGAGACTTTTTCACCTGTGGCCAAGCTTGCCACAATCAAATTACTACTTGCAGCTGCAACAACTAAGGGTTGGTGACTCACACAATTGGATGTATTTAATGCTTTCTTGAATGGGGATTTAAAGGAATAAATCTACATGGACTTGTCACCAGGGTACTCTCCAAAACAGGGGAAACATTTTCCTCTCAATGTTGTATGTAAACTCAAGAAATCGCATTACAGGCTGAAGCAAACTTCACGGCAGTGGTTTCTAAAGTTTACAGTAGTTTTGTTGTATTTGGGATTCTAACAATCATCAGGTGACCACACTATCTTCATTAAAAATGCAAGAGATGTGTATATGGTTGTTTTGGTTTATGTTGATCATATTATTATTGCAAGCAATAATGATACAACCACTGAATTGTTGAAAGAAGCATTACAAACTTCCTTATAGCTTCATGACCTTGGTGACCTCAACTATATTCTCGGGGTTGAAGTGGCTAGAAACGATACAAGTACTACCTTGTGTCAAATAAAATACATCTTAGAGTTATTAGATGGAACATTTCTAATTGGATGCAAAGTTGTCTGAGTTCCAATGGAACCGAACATAAAGTTGTAAGTGAATGATGGTGACTTACTCCCTGATGCTAAGCATTATCGGAGATTTGTTGGGAAGCTACTGTACTTGACAGTTACACGTCTTGACATCACTTATCCAGTATACAAATTGTGCCAATTCACAGCTTCACGTTGAGTTCCTCATTTACATGCGGTTTACAAGATAATTCATTACTTGAAGGTACAATGTTCTAGGATAATTTTATTCTACATCATCAGACTTGAAGCTTTATGGGTTTGCTGATTCATATTGTGGTTCATGTTCTGATTCTCGAAAATCCATATCTGGATACTGCATGTTTGTTGGCTCATCACTTGTATCTTGTAAGTCGAAGAAACAACCTGTAGTCTCCATGTCCTCAGCAGAGGCTGGATATAGATCGATGTCTCTTGCATCTCGTGAGCTGATCTAGTTGAAGTATTTCCTTGACGGTCTACGGGTTGACTTTTCTAATGCAGCAGCTCTATATTGTGATAACACAAGTTCTATTCAGATTGCTAACAATGCTATGTTTCATAAAAGAACAAAGCATATAGAGTGAGATTTTCACTACATTCGAGAGAAGATTGTCTCAGGGTTGATCAAAACACTTCATGTGCCTTATGCAAATCAGTTAGCTGATATCATAACAAAGCCACTTTTTCCTTCACAGTTCAAGAAATTGTTGTGCAAGATGGACATTATCAACATATATGCCCCATCTTGAGGGGGAATAATAAAGTGCATAATTTTTTTTTCTATATATAGTTTTATCTTTACAGCCAATTGAATATACAAACTTGGTTTGGTCTGTTCAAAAAAATTTCCTTCTCCTTCATTTATTCCTTCGCCTCTTCACCATTTCTGTTCAAAAAAATTTCCTTCTTCTTTGTAATAGAGCTTTGGATTCGTGAGGAAACTTTCCTCTCTGAAGATATTATAGATCCAAACTAAACATTTGTCTTAACACTAAGACAATTAGACCAAGTAAAGTGACACGATTCAGACCAATTAGTCTATGTAATGTAGGATGTAAAATTATTTCAAAGGTGATATGTTTAAGGTTAAAAAGGTGATATTGATGCTTATATTGGAAACAAAATCGGCCTTAATATCAAGTAGATTTTTCAAATAATGTTTTAGTATCTCTAAAAATATTTTATATTTTAAGAACAAACAAATCAATCAAACAGAATCTAACCTAAAAGAGGGTTGGATAAAATGTATAATGTATTACATCCAATTAGTAGAATATTTAGTCCTAAAGGGAGAATTTTACCTAAGAGAGGGTTGCGCCAATGAAAGAGTTTTAGACCAACAAATTAATTTTGAGAAATCGTCAAGACAATTTAGTCATGCAGGAGAAGAGTCCAAAAAACCAGATATTCAAGATATTTTAGTAATATTACAAAAGGGTGAACGAGATCCGAACTTGGAATCCTAGAGAGTCTAAAGGGAGAGAAACAATTTTTTTTTTACTTTTTCAAAGAAAAACTGTAAAATAGGATAAATAGTTGGTCATCAATTTTTTAATCAAAAGACGGCAAAAAGATGCTCATCAAATTGGTTCTTATAATATTAGCAACATATGTTATGTCTTGTTTTAGACTACTCAAGGCTACTATTCAAAATCTCACAGTTGCTATTGCAAATTTCTAATAAGGATATTCCGACAGTTTCATAAGTGTCCACTTGAGATACGATATGTAAAAAGAGAAAATGAAAGTGGTCTTGGATTTAGAGAATTAAAGAACTTTAAGAAAAATCATTTATACTTTGTGGTATGGATGGAGAACTATTGTATCAACGAGATCTCTAGTTAGTTAAGAATAAATAAAGAAAGCATGAAATGAGAAATCAATCTCAGTTTGGCTTGATTTGTGAATTCCATATGTCATATCAGGACTAGTTTTAGGACAAAATCATAATTTATACCCTGACTTGACTGTTACTGACAAGATCATGGAAACCAACTTTAGTCGGTCACTTTATGGTGCCACAAGATGCTAGGTTGATTATAGGAATTGATATCGCCAAATTTGAGAGAAGATTTATGGAATGTCATTTTACAAAGTCATGAAAATATAGACTGTGAAATATGGATATTTGGTTGGAAATAACATATCTATATTCGACTTTGGCAATCATAGACCATTTATCAAAGTTTTGCAGGATTAAGCTTGGAGACTTAAAATTCTCTTTCAAGATGAAGCATTTTCTCTAGCAGGTTATGTTGCTGTCAAATCTAGTTTATGGAATTGAATGGCTAATTGTGAGACATAGTGTAGTAGGTGTGGATATGAATTGGACACAATCAATCTCAAGTAGCTCACATAATTCAAGCTTAATACGGTGTCTTATACATCCTTGACAAAAACAATCCCTTCTTTTTATAAACTTCTAGGGGATTGAGCAGGCTACGCCCAGTTTTTGGTTTAGAAACATTTATGTGTAGTTTATTTGTTGGGTAACTTGTCAAATTTTGTGATTTGTGTTGTATTTCTGGAATGAAGGGTATGTGAATCAGAAGGGATAATTTTATTATTATTTAGAATGGTAAAATTAAATGAAGGGTATGTGAAAGGTTTATGCAAATTCATGTAAACTTTACTATTATAATCATAGCTTGTTCTTGTAGACTCTGTGTAAATGGGAAATATTGGATTGAAAAATGTGTCTTATTTTTTATTTTTTTGGACTGAGGAGGCTCTATTTACAACTATATCGTACACAATAAAATGTTTATTTAATACCACTTGTGTTAAATAGGGCTTGAACTTTGGGGTTTTAGGATTTGTAAATTAACAACTACCATTGGTGTGAAACAAAATTCGTAGAACCCAAAATTTTATTTTTTAAATTGTTTTAGACTTTGAAAATAATATTTACCAAAATCAAATGAAGAGAGATAAAGAGCAGAAATAGTGAATATAGTTTAACTATGAAAGAATTTCCAAATTAGTAAAAATCATTGTGAAATGTAACTTTATTTGTTTTCTTTTGTTTTGATGTAAGGTTCCGTTTCAGGTAATTGGAGGGTTTTGATTTATAAATACAAAATCTAGATATATAATAAACAGTTTAATATTAGTATTTTTTCCAAATATATAATAACTAAATTATGCTCTATAAGCTAATTGATTATATAATATATTATGAAAATTGTTTATTCTAAGAAATTTTATTTTAAAGAAACATATTTAAGTTTTTTCTTTGACTCGGGTTCATATTCAATTTAGGTTTTTCAAATATGTAAAAAAAAAGTTAAATATAGTTCATCTTACCGTAGAGTAAATTCTTTTGTTTCCTGCAATCTCTTTATCAACACATTATCTACACCTTGAATTAATGAAGCCATTTAGAGGTTTGTGTCATGATAGATCCAATAAGCTTTGGATGACTTTATTAACGTACTGCGTATTCAACAAAACACAACATTTGAATAGTAATGAATATTGAGTGGAAGTAATTTTATTAAAAAATATCATATTAGTGCAACGTTAAATCAAAAAAGGGAAATAAGATTGAACTTGTGAATAGTATGGAGGGATAGAGAATTGACAAAACTTGTAACAGTGAGAATGGTTTTAAATTAAATCAAAGAAACAACTTGTAATGTGAGGTGAATAAGCTGGTTTAGTTGTCTAGACGGGGGCGCTTCTCGTTCTTCACGTCTTCATCGGATATTTTGTTTGGATGTGTGTTCCGAGCCTTGGAAAGAATTGCACTGTGAGCAGATAGGGGGTTGTTTATTCTGGACGCCTCATCGTTTAAGCCAACGTCGTTCGGAATAATATGGGACACAGTGAAAGTTTGACATGAAGCTTGGAAGTTGTACATTGACACTTTGATTTGGAATTTGCAAGTTTGGCCAATAATGTGTTTTAAACTTTCAAGAGTTTTAGTTTTTAGTTCTTCATTGTTTTCATCTCCCTGGGTAAAAAGGTAACAAAGTTTGGTTATTACTTGTATGGAAGGTGCATGTGTGTTTATGGGGTGTAAGGGCTTTGAATATACCTCGATGAATGCGTTTATAATTTCAAATAGTTTCCGTCCTGCAAAGTTTGTCCCTTCACGATCAAAAATCACAAATGTTGTTGTGTCTTTTTTGTTGTCACGGACCCTAACTTCAAAGCGGTACCGACACAGCCATTTGGATACAATTATTTGTTGTTTAGTTTGTGTTTGTGTTGGATATGTCCATTTGGATACAATTATTTTAGACACGTGTTGTTGTACAATGAGGAGCCGGATTTTCCCAACTTTGTGTTACAGCTACTGGACGAGATGTAGTACCGACCATATTGTTCGTCGATGGCATCTATTGTAGCGAGACAGATAAAGCTTGCCGCCTTGTTTATTTGTCATTGGAAAGCAATTAATAATCTCAACGACTATGTTACAGAGTTTAGAACTTGTAGGGTTATTAGTTTTGAAAAGGGACTTACATGTGGAGTTTCACTTTGCAGATATTGCTGTAATTCTTTGATAGTCACAGTTTCCAGTTTTACGATGGAGGATAATGCGCTTGAAACAGTCGGAGGTTTCTTGTCACTTTGAGATAAGCTGAAATGTGTTTTGTTGTTATGTTAGTGTCGATTTCGCTATCATTGGGAAATGAAGGTAATCATGCATTACTATCAGATAATATACCTTTTGGAAAAACCTTTGGTGTCATCAACGTCATTGTCAAAAAAGAGGCGTGTAGATGATGTCGAACTCAGGGTTACAGCACCTGTAGGAAAATTAGGTGTGTAATGGGATCAAATAGAAGTTGTAGTTGTATTTGAGATTAGTGAACATGGAATTAAATATATCTCCTATAGATTTTGGGTTCACGGTAGTGATGAGAATCACTTTTGGCTTGATGTGTGCTTTATTCCATCGGGTCCTAAACTTTTCGACAATGTCTCCCCATTAGCTAACATGGATTGTGTCACCAGCGGATATTAAATATTAGGTCGTTATCTTGAGAGATAGACGTATTAAGCGTAAAGCTTGCGAGGGCGTACACTTGATGTTGGAGGTGTAGAAACACTTTATCACTTGATCTTGTGTCATGTACTTGAGGTGTCATTTCTTTAGTGGACGTGAAGTAGAGGTTGTCACCTGAAATTACACGGATCTCACCTATGACGTCTAAAAGACGTGAAAGTAAGTTCGTGTTGCGTGATGTTTATGTGCTATGTATTGTAAATGAGTAAGTATTGGGTTGCCGAAGAGGTCAATGTTGGTGTCAGCAATTGCAGAAAACTCTTGAAAAGTTTTTAGCCTAAACTTGTCTTCTTCAATTATGTGATCTCTGAGTGGTGCCGTGAGGAATGTTGTTTTGTCAGTGAAACAGATAGAGTGTTTGTAGTGAGAACCCAATTCCTATAGTGATGAATATAAGCGTAATTGAAATTCCTGGGGAGTTATACATTTGTGTATTGATAAGACCATTCACGGTAGTACTTCTTGCTGGGATTGACCATGAAGTTTTTCAATTTGTATAGTGTGGTTGCCATCAATTCTTCTTGAAACTAAATTGCCCGGTTTGCCGAAATAAAACCTTGAACTGCATTTCCCTGCAGTCATATTGATACAAAAAAATCAGTGTTGTATATTTAGAAAAGTTAATGTACCTTGAAGTCCAAGAAGAGGAGTTCAATGCATTTAATATTCTTCTTGTACGTATTAAAAAGCTTAGAAAAATTAACAAAAAAAATTAAAAACAAAATGGGTTTGAAAAAGGAAAAGCACATCAAAAAGAGACCAAGACATACAAAATCGAATGCCTAAAATTCTGCAATTGTAGATTCGAGATAGCTGTGAGCATTAGTCATATATTCATATTCTTTAGTTTCTTTTAAATTCTCTAAGTTTGTGAATTTGATTCATAAATCATACGATCGTTTTCTATTTTCAATGTCATTTTAATAGATTTTTTTTGTTTTGTTTGTATTCATATATCAAATAATATATCTATTGTACCTTAGTTGTTTAACAATATAAAGATAATATAATAATTTTAATATAAAAAATATTCTGAAGCATCAACACAAAAAAAATTGAATGACATGTCAATGTAAAAAAATTTTTAAGAAACTTTTAACAAAAAAATTCCGTGAAGTTGTAGCTTAATATTTAAATCATACGTTTAAGTAATTCACTTATATGGTTAGAGAATAATAATATGCATATACATTTTTGTTTAGTTATAATAACAAATCAATATATATATATATATATATTATTTTAACTCATATTACATTAGCTAAAACAAAACGTGTAATTAAGATCTAGATTAGTTTCAAATATCTTCATCAAACATTATATTGAAGGAACGCCTATACTTACTCTATAAACAAGGTTTAATAGAAGGTGCATTGGTAGTCATTAAAATTCAACTGGTTCTTTTGTTCACAATAATACCAAAAAAGTTCGATCTATTAATCAAATCCTATAAAACTCCAAATAATATTTAGAAAAAATAAATTTCAATACACCTTGGAGTCCAAGAGGAGGAGTTCAATGCCCATTAGAATATTACTCTTTTTGAAATTCCTAACTTCCCAATGATGCAGGAGTCGTGCAATGACCTCTTTCCTGCAGAATTGGCTGTCTATTTCATCAAGGATTTCAAAAGTGAATGATTTGGAAGAGGGGACGGTAATTTGTCGTGTCATCTTTTGGTAAGTGGAGATGGAGGCGTTATGGTGGTTTGTTATCTCTGGAATAGTTTGGGAAACTGAGGTGAAGGACTATATACGAAAATAGAAATTTAATGTGAGATAGTGGGCTCTGGGAAGTGATTAGTAAATATGTAATTTAAAAGCAATTAATATGATTAAGCAAATAATTTTTTTTTTTAAGTTAACACAAAGAAAAGCTTTAGATAGCCGAATAGCTATGATATAGCAAAGGGATCAGGAGATCAAAATTAATCAAAAGCTATGGGGGCATTGTCCCCTTAACTTCTTCTTTCTTTTTATTGAAAGTAATTGCATTATTGAAAGTAATTGTCCACTCAGCTTCTTCTTTCTCTTTATTGAAAGTAATTGCATTAATTTAATGTGAGATAGTGAACTCTGGTCTCTCTCTCTCGTGGGATGTGATGAGTTAATGTCTAATTTAAAAGCAAGTAATGTGATTAAGCAAATAATTGTTTTGAGTTTTTTTTTGTTAAAATTTATTTTTAAAACATAAGCTGATGCGACAACAATATATGAGTTTGAAAAAGATGAGTTGGATGGCTTAAGAGGTCTCAAAACCTTCTTTTTATTAGTACTAGGGGATTGACCGGGGTACGCCCAGTTTTTAGTTTAGAAACATTTATGTGTAGTTTATTTGTTAGGTAACTTATCAAATTTTTTGATTTGTGTTGTATTTCTGAAATGAAATGTATGTGTATCAGAAATTGATAATTTTATTATTATTTGGAATGGAAAAACTAAAGATGTGTTGCCCTACATATTGAAGAATTTTTATTTGCGTTAAGCCAACTTATTATGCAATCATGGTGGTAGATGTGGTTGTAGGCTAGATTATTAATGGCATCTCGTCCTTTGAATGTTTGAAGGCAAGTAGTGCAATTTTTCAGTTTTGAGCTATAGTTATGAAGCAGACTTCAATTAGGATTTCTGTCTGGTTTTATTTATTATTTAAAGATCAAAAGTACATGTGTGAAATTATTTGAAGAATATTCTTATAATATTATCTGAAGAACAATTTAAGAATATATCTTTTATGAAGTAGTATTTATTTATAAAATTATGTCATTGAAATATTCAAATTGCATAAGATGTTATTCTTTTCAAATAATTAGATCGATAAGATACAATAACCTCAAATCCTTTTATAGTTTGTCTAAATTAAGAGAAAAAGAACAAATTCTAGATATCAGAATTATTAGTTGGAGTGACTAAACAGAAAAATGACGTGTATATAAGATATCTAACCCAATTATTTTGGATGGTATAAAAAATAAAAATAAAAAGTATCTATGGACATTCAAAAGTGGTGAATATGTATAGTTTCAATAGAAGATTAAACAACTTCATCACTGTAAATCAACCGACGTGCAATATGGACATTCAAAGGTCTTTCGAATTTGAATAACGAAGATTAAGTTACATATTATATAGTCTTTGGTCCATGAATATATTTAAAATGTAAAAAAAATCCTTTATTTTCAATGATTTATTTTAACAGAATCAAAATGGACTTAGTTAATAAAAAGAGATGAAGAATTGGACAAAGAAGAAGATTCAATTTCAGGTAATTAGAGGGTTTTGATTTATGAATGACAAAATCTAGATATATAATAAATGGTTAAATTTTAGTATTTTTTCCAAATATATAATAACTAAATTATGCTATATAAGCTAATTGATTATATAATGTATTATGAAAATTGTTTATTCGAAAGAAATTTTATTTTAATGAAACCTATTTAACTTTTTTCTTTGACTCGGTTCATATTCAATTTAGGTTTTTCAAATATGTAAAAAAAAAAGATAAATATAGTTCATCTTACCTTACAATAAATTCTTTTGTTTTATGCAATCTCTTTATCAACACATTATCTACACCTTGGATTAATGAAGCCATTTGCAGGTTTATGTCATGATAGATTCAATAAAATTTGGATGACTTTATTAATATATGCGTATTTAACAAAACACAACATTTTGATAGTAATGAATATTGAGTGGAAGTAATTTTATAGTGCAATGTTAAACCAAAAAAAGGGAAATAAGATGGAATTTATGAGTAGTATAGAGGGACAGGAAATTGAAAAAAATTGTAACATTGAGAATGATTTTAAATTAAATCAAAGAAACAACTTGTAATGTGAGGTGAATAAGATGGTTTAGTTATCTAGACGGGGGCGCTTCTCGTTCTTCACGTCTGCATCGGATAATTTGTTTGGATGTGTGTTCCGAGCCTTGAAAAGAATTGCACAGTCAGCAGATATGGGGTTGTTTATTCCGGACGTCTCGTCGTTTAAGCCAACGTCGTTCGGAATAATACGGGAGAGAGTGAAAGTTTGACGTGAAGCTAGGAAGTTGTACATTGACACTTTGATATGGAATTTGCAAGTTTGGCCAATAATGTGTTTTAAACTTTCATGAGTTTTAGTTTTTAGTGTTTCATTGTTATTATCTCCCTGGGTAAAAAGGTAACAAAGTTTGGTTATTATTTGTATGAAGGTGTAGATGTGTTTTTGAGGTGCAATTGAATATACATCAATTGAACTATTTATTTCGTGACATGTAGATAGATATCTACACTTATATTTTTAGTTGAAGTGACTGTTTTTTGTTAGTCATTAAACAGATGATTATTACCTAATTGGAAAAAAAAACAGCACTTGATAGTAACCGCTACTACGTCTACCAATCCTTTAAAAAAATTAATTTTGCTAGAACATCAAACATAAGTAGTATTATATATAAGTTGAGTCATTTATAATAAAATAGTTTTTTTTTTTGACCAGTAAATTGCAGTATTTTGATAAGTTAGTTAGTTTGATTATTATTAAATAATATGTAAGTTTTGGTTTTACTATGTAAAATATTATTTATCAGTTTGGTCATTTTTAATTGGTATTCAGATTATGGATATTTTATTAAGTAGAAAAATATTTTTTTCATATTTTTTAAAAGAATTGTATTCTTTTTTGTTTGGTAATTTAGATAACTCTTCTAATAATTTTGGCCATACGATACGATATATTATACTTTGAATCAATATATTGGTTTAGTATAGATTACAACATAATATAACTTAATTTGATGTGAGACCTTTGAATTTCCATATTATAGTATGTAATGTGATTAAGTAAATAATAATTGTATTTTGGTTTTTTTATTAAAAAATTAAAAAAATTTTAAAACAAAAGTTGATGTGGCCCCGCTTGCATTTGCAAGAACTTGGTTAATAGGCCGACCATTTGTGGCCCAATGTTAACAAAAGAAAAAGCTGATGTGGCAAGAAGATATGAGTGATGTGGTAGGAAGATAGGAGTTTGAGAAACATGAGTTGGATGACTTAAGAAATTTTAAAACCTTGTTTTTATTAGTATAGATAGATATAATATATATTAATATACAGATTATTGTCCTAATTAAGAATATGATATATTTTGAATAAATGTAATTTAATTATTATTCTGTAGAAGCGTATGTATTTATGCAAAATAAATTAAACTCAGTTGCTCTTCTCTTCTCTCGTTTCCCTATTTCCTCTGGACATCATCACCAACAAATCTAAAAGCTCTTTTGTCCTAATTGGCTCTCTGTGCAACAAAATCAGAGAACATCTCTTCGCAGACATCTCTTATTGATCTCCGAAACCTTGTCCTGTTGTCTATTTCGTGTAAGGATCCTAATTCTTATTATTTAACTTTTGTTTCGGCTCGCTTGATTTGGATCTCGTCTATATCATCGCACGTTAGCTTGTTGGTTGATATGATTATTCGTGCTTCCTTCGCTCTTCTTTTGCTTATGTTCTTTGTCTCACTCAATTTGGGTTTCTACTGCTTACTGTTTCTTTATTCGTATCAATGGTTAAACATTTATATGCCCATTCTGTTTTTATTATATTTTCTTGTTCATGTTCTTCTGATTGATGTAATTGTGATGAGTGTTATGTTGGTTCTCTGTAACTCATTTACCATTTTTTTGTTCTTTACCTGACAATAATTTTTTTCTTTCTATCTTTGTTGAATGTGAATAAAGTTGTTTCTCTTGTGATTACAGTATAAGTCTGTAATGTTTTGTATATATAATTTAATTACAGGTTGTGTATCGAGTATGTCGCAGTCGAGCTGTGGAAACAATTTCAACAACATGATAAATGAAGTAAATGTTGTCCCTGACATGGAATCTCAAGCTGTTCAAACTTCAGAAGGATGGGGATCATCTTCACCTATAGAGGTCACAAAGGAAAGAGGAAATACCAGAGAAAATCAATTGGTGGTTTATGACTCAAAGGGAAAAGAAGAAGAAGAAGAAGATCAACCAATTCAATCTCAGCCTCTGCCATTCAAAACACAATCGCATTCACCATCCATTGGGGCTTTTACGGTACAGTGTGCCAGTTGTTCGAAATGGAGGATCATGCCCACGATGGAGAAGTATGAAGAGATTAGGGAACACCTTCTAGAAGATCCATTTTTCTGTAGCAATGCAAATGAGTGGAAGCCAAATATGTCTTGTGATGTTCCTACAGATATCTCTCAAGATGGAACTCGGCTTTGGGCTATTGATAAACCAAACATCGCTCGCCCACCCACTGGTTGGCAACGTCTACTAAGGATTAGAGGTGAAGGAGGAACTAGGTTTGCCGATATGTACGTTCCTTTGGCCTAGTTACTCTTTACCCACTTATGTCAAACTACTAGTTTCTCTTAAAATCACAGTATCAGTTTTACTTACAGTTCATGTTTTCTTTCTCGTTCAGCTATTATGTTACTCCTTCAGGAAAGAAGCTGCGATCCACTGTGGAAGTCCAAAAGTTAGTTTTCATACTACTCTGTTTCCATCTTTTTCCTTTGCCAACACTAACATTTACTTTTCACAACAACAGTCTTATGTAATTTATAAGATATAAATGTGTAGACAGCTTCTTTACACGCTTATAAACCTCATTGCTGGCTTGCAGGTACTTGAATGACCATCCTGAATACATAAGAGAAGGGGTGAAACTTTCAAAGTTCTCGTTTCAAATCCCGAAACCGCTGCAGGACGACTATGTGAGGAAGCGCCCAGCTAGATTAATAGAATCCAGCGAAAATACAAACAATAATGTACCTACTAAAGGTATGCTGCTTTTCCCACCTTTCTTATATATCAAATGCCGGGTAGACTTTGTTGTGTTTTCTGTTATATAAGACAATTTCTAAAAGCGACCTTCTTGGTTAAATACCTATTAATGTGATAGTTTCAGCCATAATGTGCTTAATGTTACAGAAACCAACAACATTTGATGTCTTAAAGAAATTATCAACAGGAAAATGCGTTGGTTTCATTGAAGAAATACATTGTCCATGTAATCCAAATACTATTTTCTGACATTTCGATCTGTCTCGTTTTCTTCAGCTAATCCGCTAGCATTTATATCTCCTGATGATCATGTAGTGTCGCAGCTAAGTAAGTCAACCGAGTCTGGACTTTATGGTTCACATGATCAACCATCAAAAAAGACAAAGACACCAAAGATAGCGATCCGCGGCTCCAATTATTAACTTGCCGATATATAAGCTAGCTAGACAAGAGCGCACTATCATCTTCTCAGGTATATATCCCATCTTCTTTCTTGGAAAATAGAGAATAATTGTTTTGTTGGGTGTATATCGAAGAAATTGATGTGGTTAGCTTATTTTGTGTATACAATCTATTTTCTTTTGCAGTGTAACCTATTTTATAGGTACTTTCTATAAAGAAGATGGGTCGTTTTGGTTCTTTTTTGTCTCTAAGTTTCTGGATCTTCATGGTGCTTTAAAGCTAATGTTTTTAAAACAAAAATTAGATGGATTGCCAAAGGTAAAATCATTTCTCGACATTAGCATTAAGCTTATGAAGTAAGTATTATTAACAACATAATTTGTACCTTATAACTTTAGGCCATAATTTTTTGTGTTCATAGGATCACAAATAGCATACACTAAACCAGATTTTTATCCTTAATACTCTTGGAGTTATGAATGGAGTATGCAGTATCTTCATTCCTAACTTCGTTGCATCATAAGATTAATGTATGTTGTGAGAATAAGTGAGAATAGAGAGGGTATTTTAGTCTTTTAAATTTTTTGAAATTAATTGTTTCCTCTAAAAGCATCTCAATATTTTAAAGTTTTGAATTAGGTTGAGATGATTCATCCTGCAACTTTATCTAGATAATGTTAAATTATGTATTCAAACTAACAACAATTGATGGTTACAATTGATGGTTACATATAGATGAAGTAGTTGGATGGAAAAATGAAAAATCCTTAAAACAAATTAAAAAATGCAGTTTGTTGACTTAATCAACACTCTTGTTAATTTTCTAATTAAGGTTCTGTTAACAATTACATTGAAGATAGTTTATAGGCTCTTAAATTTAGTTATTTAAGCTATTAACCTTTGTTTTGGGTTAGGTTAGTAATCTTCCCAAAAAAACTTCATTATCAAAGCTTAGTTAAAAGTAACCACTACTTATTAATGAGTAACATAAATGAATGTTTTTGTTTTGGAAACAAAAGAACTACCGCTAGTTTTGGTCAAGACGTTTTAGACCTTTTTAACATTTTTTTATTGAATTTACCAAAATCAAGTTTTCAAGTGATTTAAAGACAATATTTTTATATATAACAATTTTGTATCTTTTATAATAATAAATTTTTTTATTTTTGATAAAATTTTCAACTAATTATTATTAATTTTATTAATATATAAATTTATTAACTAATTATATTTATTGTTATAGTTTTAATATAGAAATTTATTTAACTTAAACATATAGAGATAAAAAAAAAATTAAATATTCCTTATCAATATCTATTTTAAAATTTTAATATTATCCCTAATAGAAAAATTATATCAAATGACTTATGTTTAAAATACATTTATTAAGATACATTTTATAACGTCAATGATTATAAATCTTATTTTCTGTTTTTACAATTCAGGTTTTCTTATTGAGTCGTTTTTTTTTTTTGCTTTTCATCATATATTTATTTGAAATTTCTTCGCTAAAACCATGCCAAAAAAAAACTAGTAAAGTTAAGATTCTCAATCTCTCGAAAGTAAATATACACTAAAATTTTTGATCAAACCATTGATATGGTCTTTGTGATTTTAAGGTATGTAACTAATAATTTTTTATTTGTATATTGTAATGATTAAGAATATTTTCTATTAATTGATAATATTTAGGATGATAATATTCACTATAATGTAAAAATGAAATGGTTTCCAAATTCGTGAATTTTTTGATTAAAGAATAAGTAAGATTATTACGAACTTACGAGTTTGTCGTGCAAATTTAGCTGAAGAAGTATTATTACAAATTTGTCAATAGGAATAATCACATAATATTTGTATATCTTTTGACCTCTATTTGTATATCAATAGGAATAATCACATAATATATGTTTTGATAAAATTATGTAACTGATTATATATTTACATTAATTTGTTTTAATTTTAAATATAATAAAAACGGAAAACAATTATATTATCTTCATTAATTTGTTTTAATTATAAATATAATAAAACAGAAGACAATTAATTCAACTGAGATTATTTGCTAAGATGTTAAATATTAATATAATCCATTTAAATTATCAAGTTTTTGTATTATTAATATTAAATATAACAATTCACAAACAAATATAATAACATATTTTGCAAAATCATAGGTTATATAAAGTTCATATTACTCATCACGTTTGGACTAGATAAAGAAGCCATCAAATAATTTTTTTTATAAGAATTTATTATATCCTTAGTGTTTAACTTTTTACTTCTTCTTTTTTTTTTCACTGAAAAGAGTACGATAAACATTAAATTCACAATTTCAAATGAGATAATAGAAGCGGACAAAGGTAAACCAACTTTTAAAGAAAGCATAATGAATACAAGGATTAAACTGATTCTAAGATCCAAACTCTCCAGTGATCATTCCATGAGAGACATGTACCAATCAAAGGCAGGAATGGGAGAAAACAAGAGCCAAAACCTTATCCCAACCAGAGCACAGAGAAACGAATGTCAGATGAAAGAGGAGTCAATAACCAGATAGCTCTCCATCGAGGTCAAAAGAAGTCCAGGAACGGTGACACAAAGAAGGGTCAAGACAGAATCTTGATAATGACCATATCGAAGCCAACTAAAAACAATAGCTCCAATACACGGACCCTCGTACAACTGGCTATGCCATCAAAATCAATAGTCAAAATACCTTCACACAAAGAACAAAGCTATAGAATCGAGCAAATAATGAAGACCAGAGCTAAACTCGATACCACCAAAATGACCGAAGGAAAAGCACAATGATAGCTCAACGGTAAGCTCACATTCATAATATTTCGACAGAGCCAAACCTAGCAAACGTCAATAGCGAAGGACAACCAAAAGGATTCAACAGAGAAGCAAATCCTGACTTCAGTATACCATGAGACCAAGCCAAATAAGCCAAACACACGTAAATATGGCAGCTACCTACACAATCATGAAGCCAAGCAAAAATGCATCAAAGCTAAAAGGAAAAGAGATGAAAAATAATTAGAACTGAGACAAAATAGGCGAGGGGACCAAAACGGTATGAAAAATAATTAGAACTGAGACAAAATAGGCGAGGGGACCAAAACGGTGTCACCGATGGTGAACTCCATCGCTTGATTTTGGCCGCTCGTCGTCGGCGATAGCCATGAAGAACTTAAAGTATCGATTGTGAACTGAAACGATTAGTAAAGAATCACTATCTTTATTGCTTTAGAAAACTCTCTCAAAAACTAAAGTCTCCAACTTCAAGTTATTAGGTTATACAACACTTTGGTATCTCCCTTTTATAGACAAGATAAAACATTTCCTAAATTTACTAGGAAAATATATGTTTAGATAACTCCTAACAACAAACTCTATCTTATCTATTAAGTAACTTGCTCAGCAAGTTACTATGTTCAAGCTTCATTCAAAATTCTCCCTCTTAAGCTTGAAGTCGACTTTCTCTATATCATGAACACCAATGAAATCCCTCATCTCTTTGAACTTGATTCTCCCTAGTGCCTTTGTTAGTATATCCGCCTTTTGTTTTGTTCTCGGAATGTGATCCACTTTGATTTGACCATTATCAACACATTCTCTTATGAAATGATACCTTGTGTGTATGTGTTTACTTCTCCCATGAAACACCGGATTCTTGGTTAGAGCAATTGCGGATTTGTTGTCAATACGAATGATTACCTTTTCACATTTCACTCCGATGATTTCACTTAGTAACTCTTGAAGCCAAATTGCTTGTCTTGAAGCTTCAGTTCCAGCCATGAACTCAGCTTCACACGAAGACAAGGTAACAGTTTCTTGCTTTTGTGAGCACCATGTAATCAAACTCTTGCTTAGATAGAAGATGTGCCCAGTTGTACTTCTTCCATCATCCGGGTCTACATTGTGACTACTATCACTATACCCGATTGACCTTGGTACTTGTGTGTGACTACTATCACGCGTGAAGGATAATCTGAGGGTGATTGTGCCCTTCAAGTATCATAAACAATGTTTCATGGCAGCTCCATGTGATTCTCTTGGACTTTGCATATATTTACTCAAGACTTCAACACAATATGACAAATCCGGTATTGTATGTAAAAGATACCAAAGACATCCAAACTTCCTTCTATAATCCGTGGCATCAATTACTTTTTCTTGAATGGCTCTTGATAGTTTTAACCCCGACTCCATTGGTATATGAACCATGTTACAATCATCCATTCCCGAGTTGTCAAGAATCTTTTGAGCATAACATTTTTGTGATAACTCTATTCCACCTTCAAGTTGTCTTACTTCTATTCCAAGATAGTAAGTAAGCTTCCCTAAGTCACTCATCTCGAATTTAGTTGCCATTTCTCCTTTCAACTCGTCAATAATTTTTCTATTTGTCCTTGGGACAAACAAATCATCTACATAAACGGTAATAAGCAAACTTTGATCCGAGATTACCTTCTTGTAAACCGATGGCTCCTTGCTACATTTTTCGAACTTAAGTTCTTTAAGCATTTGATTCAACTTGATGTTCCAAGCTCTTGGTGCTTGTTTTAACCCATACAAGGCTTTCTTAAGTTTATAGACTTTGTCTCCACTCCCTTTCACCTCAAAGCCTTCCGGTTGTGTAACATAAATGGTTTCCTTTAAGTCCATCGGAATTACGTTTAATTTTGAATACCCATTAGAGTCCTATGGGCTTGACACCTACTGGGAGCTCCTCTAGTTCCCGAGTCTCATTCTTGACAATAGACTTAATTTCATCTTCACATGCAAGAATCCATACCTTTAATTCTTTTGCTTCTTTGAAATTTCTAGGTTCATCGTCTAAGCACAATAGTAGTTTTTCTCCTTCAAGTTGGGACAACAAGACATAATCATCAAGATGTTTTTGTCTTGAAACGTTTCTTTGAGATCTTCTCAAGACTTCACCGGATGAAATCTCATCTAAAGACGCATCCTTGTTTTCGTTGGTCTCCTCGGTTTCATCTTCGACCTTAACATGTTCGTGGTCTTGATGATCACCTCCATCAGACTTCTTTTTTCCTTCATTACTACTAATCATAATCTCAAAACTTCCAACTCGACTCTCCTCCGAATTTTTGTGATTCCAATTCCATATTTTTGCTTCATCAAACACCACATCTCTACTTACTATAA
>JAKUCM010003835.1:0-33026 GCA_023374145.1 Lepidium sativum | reverse complement strand
GATCCTCTTCCAGATTTGAATTATGTCTACTCTCGCGTTGTTCGTGATGAACAACACCTTCTTTCTCTAAGGAGCAAAGAATCTACGATTAATGCTATTGGTTTCTCGGTTTAGGCCCCTCCTCCTCTGCCTATATCTGCAGATGTTACTAATTCTAAGTCGCGCAATTCTACACGTTACTGCAGTCACTGTAATCGTAAAGGACACGATGTCTCTGAATAACAACAAGTCTCACGCGGTGTTCTTAATTCTCGTGGCCGCGGTGGTATATCCTCGGGTACAGGGACTTGATAACAAGATTTTTTAATGTTTTTCAAATCCTATTATACTAATGTCGATGTAGTACAATAGGTGTCAATCCAAGTGGGAGTGTAACTAGCAATTAAAATGTGATAGACTACTCTAATTCAAGCCGTGTTAATTCAGTGGTTTGTTATCTATTGACCTAAGTGAGCAATTTAGACAACGGGAACCGAAAGCAAAAGTGAAAAGTAAACAGCGGAACAAAGTTCAGTAAGAGCACCCAATGTGACAAAGTGCAGTAAAGAACAAATAGTGTAACAAAGTGCAGTAAAGAACAATTAGTGTAACAAAGTGCAGTAAAGAGAAAATAGTGTAACAAATGAATAAGAGAAAGGGTTTCTTAAGGGGCGGAGATCACGGATCAGCGTTTCACTTAAAGTCACTAAATCGCTTAACAAACTCACACAGAGCAGATCTCTAGGCAATAAACTCATAACTAATGAGTCCACTCTCGTGGTAAACAGCCTTAGCGAAACTATCAACATACCTTATCATCATAAGCGTTTAACAACCTAGCTAGCATGAAACAACAATTTAAACGAGCCTAATAAACACCTTAGACAACTAATCCCTTAGGCTAAGAATGTAAATCTTTGAAACGGTTAAGTCAGACGGTTCAACGCACCCGTCGGGAGTTAAACGTCTAAAATCATGTTTCAATTGATCAGAAAGGAACAAGCATTAACAACACCGAAACAAAAGAGATGATATTATTCTACTCTTAAGTGACTTAGATGACTTTAAGGTCCACACTGATCTCGTTTGTTCCCTCAGGAACCCTAAATTAACTACTCAGACTTCATAGGTAAAACAATCAAAATAACACTAAAGGTGGAAAACATAATAATAAAATTCAGAAAATAAACTAAGAGTAAAAACAAACTGAAACTAAATTGAAAAGATCATAAAACGAAAGTGGGGTTCTTGTTCTGGGATTACAACAATGAAAAACTCTGAGGGTTCTGAAAACTGTGTTCAAGCGTGTCTTTCTGTGTAACCTTACGGGGGTATTTATACTCGTTCCCCCGTTTTACCTAAAAAGTAAAAAAGAAAAAGTTAAGAAAGATAGTTGACTCGACTTCGTGGGCCGAGTCGAGTCATTGGACCGTCTTAGGCGTAGTTGGCTTGGCCCGTCAGGAGTAAAGTTGACTTGGCACGTCAAAGGTGAAGTTGACTTGGCACGTCAAAGGTGAAGTTGACTTGCCACGTCAAAGGTGAAGTCCCACTGGGGAAGTTACCACTGAGTGACGGTCCGAGTCCCACTAGGGTAGTTACCGCTGAATGACGGTCCGAGTCCCACTGGGGTAGTTACCGCTGAGTGACGGTCCGAGTCCCACTGGGGTAGTTACTGCTGAGTGACGGTCCAAGTCCCACTGGGGTAGTGACCGCTGAGTGACGGTCCGAGTCCCACTGGGGTAGTTACCGCTGAGTGACGGTCCGAGTTCCACTGGAGTAGTTACCGCTGAGTGACGGTCCGAGTCCCACTGGGGTAGTTACTGCTGAGTGACGGTCCGAGTCCCACTGGGGTAGTTACCGCTGAGTGACGGTCCGAGTCCCATTTCCTGAAAATAACCCCAAATGCAATGTGTATGCTATGCAAATATAACATGCGCGTAACACCTATATGTGACGCGAATAAGATGTAAATGCAACATATATGTATGAAAAGTAAACTAGAAATGGTTCCTAAAATATGTTAAAATGCGTGTATATCAACTCCCCCAAACTTAAACTTTGCTTGCCCTCAAGCAAACGCGTAGAGTTAAGATGGAAGAGAGGTTGCTGACAAAGGGAACATCTCACTTCAAACAAACAACCTACCAGGCCAACAAACTGTAATCCACAAGTGAACCCTTATTCCATTGTAAAAACACAATCTACTCTCGTCAAGGCTTAGCATCCTAACCAAATATCCCTAGTGCTTAGATGGACTCTTAAGAAACACAAATTTGATTCCTATTTCCAAAGGTGCAAGCCTCGAGAGGGGTTATTGATCATAGTCATATTGATGCAACTTCCAAGAGCTTACCAAAACTTAATTGCTTCAACACATTTATCATTCATCTTTTTACGTTCAGTTTTTTGCTCACACTCATGATTTTTACTCCAGCTCTATCAGTGAATGCAAGGAAGTACGGGTTTACGCACGACCCTGATTCCCCTTAGGCGTCAATATCTTAGCTTTCACAGTGAACACGAAAAAGTACGGGTTTACGCACAGTCCCCGTTCACCTTAGGCAATATCATATTGGTTTTATCAATGAACACAAGAAAGTACGGGTTTACGCACAGTCCTCGTTCATCTTAGACCTCATAAAGTGAGCTAAGTTATTTTTCGTTCTAATGTTTCTAATTGACAGGCTAAGCTCAAGGAAGGGTCAAACTCTATGCATCTCAAGCCCCTAATTTGGCAAAGTTAAATTCAATTTAAGAGGAAACAAACCAGGTCCTTTTGAGACACATCATAAGCAAAAATTTCAAAGGCGAATGATCTACCAATTAGATTTCGAAAGGGAAGAAAAACGCAGGTCCAAGAGTTCACTATGGTTACTAGCCAATCAACCTAGCAAGAATGTCTATCATTAGCAAGATGGTTCCAAAACTCTAGACTCAATCCCATATGAATGAAGTGCAGCTACATGAGCACTCTGTTTTTGAATGATGTATTTTCAGAAATTTTTCAAATTTTTATGGATTTTCTATGCCTTACTGAGATGCATGATTTATGTGGAGAATTCAAACTAAGAAACACAGAAAACATGTTAATAAGAATTATGACTCTCCCCCAAACTTAAACAACACAGTCCCTTGTGTAATCAAAGTCGGAAGGAAAATCCTAGATTAATTGATATAAATGTATGTACAAAGAGATTTGGAGTCATTTACCTCACCAGTAGAGTTTCCATCCAGTGGGGTCGTCATCTAGGCTTGTGTCGTGGGGTGATTGGCTTGCGCGCGTGAGGACTCGAGTGGCGTGCAGTGCGGGACGGGCACTCGTACGCGGGACTCGAGCGGTGACTGGTGCGGGACTCGAGCGGCGACGTCGGACGGGAGCTGCACTCGGACGAGAGCGGCACTCGGACGGGAGACTCGAGCGGAAGGCGGGTGCGGCTCGTGACGGGTGCGGGATTCGAGTGCTTGCGCGTGGCACTCGATTTGAGCAGCACTCGGACCGGGAGGTTGAGTGCGGGTGATGACTCGTGTGCGTGCGATGCGTTGGGGCTGCGTGACTGGTGAAGTGACTCGGACGGTGGTGACTCGACTGGTGGTCGAGTGGAGTGCGGGATGGGAGTGGCGTGGGGAGCGGACTCGAGTGACGTGAGCAGTCAAGTTGTGGCGTGGTGATCGTGGCGTGAGGTGGGTTCACAAGCATCCTGGAAGATAAAATCAAAAACCAATGAAACAAGAAAAGTGATCAAAACGTAATCTAAAATATTTACAAAGGATATCATGGGATTGGCTCCCAAGTGCGCTTGTTTAAAGTCACGAGCTTGACTCGCCACACTCATTAGAGGCGAGGTGGTTCATCGAGAAGAACCGAAGTTCCCTCGGGTTTGGTTTCGTTGGCCAAGTAGGGCTTAACTCTCTGGCCGTTCACTGTGAAATCTTTACCCTCCTTGTTTATTAGAGTTACAGCTCCATATGGTAGAATTGCTTTGACTCTGAATGGACCAGACCATCTCGACTTTAGTTTTCCAGGGAAAAACTTAAGTCTCGAATTGAATAGTAATACTTGACCACCAACAGTGATCTGCTTGGGTGCGATCTTCTTGTCGTGAAATGCCTTAGTCCTTTCCTTGTAAATTTTTGAACTCTCGTAGGCTTCAAGTCTGGCCTCCTCTAACTCATGGAAATCCATAAGTCTTTTCTCTTGAGCGTTCTTGAGGTCAAAATTTAAGAGCTTAGTTGCCCATAGTGCCTTGTATTCCACTTCAACCGGTAGGTGGCATGACTTCCCATTGAGTAACTGAAATGGTGTCCTACCGATTGGGGTTTTGAATGCTGTTCTGTACGCCCACAGTGTATCATCCAACTTAACTGCCCAGTCTCGTTTTGACACTCCCACTACTCTGGCCAGGATAGCTTTTATCTGCTTGTTTGATATCTCCACTGGTCCGCTTGTTTGAGGGTGATACGGAGTTGCTACCTTGTGCTTGACCCCATGCTTTTTCAATAAACTCTCGAACACCTTGTTAATAAAGTGAGTACCACCGTCACTTATTACGACTCTTGGAATCCCAAAACTTGGAAAGATGATGCTCTTGAAAAGTTTTAGCACTACATTAGAGTCGTTTGTTGGGCATGTAATCGCCTCTACCCACTTGGAAACATAGTCAACTGCTACCAGAATATAACTGTTTCCGTGTGATGGAGGGTTAAATGGCCCCATAAAATCAATGCCCCAACAGTCAAAAACTTCAATCTCCAATATCGGATCCTGTGGCATCTCATTTCTCTTACTGATGTTGCTCATTCTTTGACACAAATCACACTTAGAGATAAATGATTGAGCGTCTCTGAACATAGTCGGCCACCATAAACCTGATTGGAGAATTTTTTGAACTGTCTTGAATGTGGCAAAATGACCACCGTACGTTGAACCATGACAGTGCTCAAGGAATCCATGAACCTCTTCTTCTGCAATACATCTTCTAAATAACCCATCAGACCCTTTTTTGTATAGATATGGTTCGTCCCAAAAATAGTGATTCACATCTCTGAAAAATTTCTTTCTCTGATAGAAATCCATACTTTTTGGCACTTCACCAACAACCAGGTAATTTACCAAATCTGCATACCAAGGTAGTGTGGCTCCAGCGAACTTACTGCTGATCTGGTGACAATTTTCTAACACTTTCAGGTTGCAGAGGTGTGGTGGCGACTCGAGTTTGACGTCCGAGTTAGGTTCCACTCGAGTGGTCACTCCTTTGAACGTCAAAAGTTGCTCTTCCCGCATGGAGTCATCTATTGGGATCAAGTCTTCTATCATCATCCGTGATAGGTGGTCGGCTACCTCGTTCTCCACTCCAGGTTTGTCCACTACTTCTATGTCAAACTCTTGCAGTAGCAGTATCTACCTCAGTAACCTTGGCTTAGCGTCCTTCTTTTTCATCAAGTACTTCAATGCTGCGTGATCTGTGTGCACAATTACCTTGGAACCAACAAGGTAAGACCTAAATTTCTCAAAAGCAAAGACCACGGCTAAGAGTTCTTTTTCAGTAGTTGCATACTTGACTTGGGCCTCGTCAAGTGTCCTACTGGCGTAATAGATAACATTCATCTTCTTGTCCTTCCTCTGACCTAGGACTACTCCTACTGCATAATCGCTTGCATCACACATAATCTCGAACGGTATAGTCCAGTCTGGAGATTGGACTATTGGGGCGGAGACCAAAGTTTCTTTGATTTTTAAAAACACCTCATGGCAGTCCGAGTTAAAGTCGAACTCGACTTCCTTACATAGCAAGCATGTCAGTGGTCTTGTTATTTTTGAGAAATCCTTGATGAATCTCCTATAGAATCCAGCATGTCCCAGGAAACTTCTGACATCTTTTACTGTCTTAGGGGGTTGCAGCTGAACCATTACCTCAATCTTGGCTTTATCAACTTCAATACCCTTTTCTGATATCTTGTGTCCCAGAACAATACCTTCCCTGACCATGAAATTACACTTCTCCCAGTTCAGCACCAGATTTGTTTCCACACACCTGTTAAGTACCCTGCACAGATTTGACAAACAAGAGGAGAAGGAGGAGCCATAGACAGAGAAATCGTCCATGAAAACTTCAACCATCTCCTCAATCAGATCTGAAAAAATATAAGTCATGCAGCGTTGGAATGTAGCAGGTGCATTACACAAACCAAATGACATTCTTCTATATGCAAATGTTCCATAGGGACAAGTAAAAGTGGTTTTTCTTGGTCATCAGGATGTATAGGGATTTGAAAGAATCCACTATATCCATCTAAGAAGCAGTAGTATTTGTAATTAGCTAACTGTTCTACCATTTGATCAATGAATGGAAGTGGGAAGTGATCTTTCCTAGATGATGAATTTAGCTTCCTATAATCAATACACATCCTATGGCCCGTGATAGTTCTAGTGGGAATTAGTTCATTTTTTTCATTTTTAACCACAGTGATTCCTCCTTTTTTAGGGACGCAATGAACAGGTGAAACCCACTTACTATCAGAAATTGGATATATAATATCAGCATCCAGTAACTTAAGAATTTCCTTTTTGACCACTTCTTTTAGATTTGGATTTAACCTTCTTTGGTGCTCAATGCTTGAATGTAATTCGTTTTCAAGATGAATCCTATGAGTGCAAAGATTTGGTGATATGCCTCTAATGTCAGCTAGAGAATAACCTAGTGCATTCCTAAATCTTTTTAATTCGTTTAACAGCATGCTCAACTCATCACTACTCAAAGAATCATTCATAATGACATGATAAGTGCAGTTAGAACCCAAGAAAGCGTACCTCAGTCCTGATGGAAGCGGTTTCAGTTCCACTTTTGTAGCCTTCAGCTTAGACCACTCGTCAGCAACAATTGATGTTGTGCACTGGAGTGAATTCAACTCGAGTCCAGAACTCAAGTCTGACGCAGTTACTGTCAAATTTTGGTGTACTGGTTTAACTTTAGCAGTCGGTGCTACCAATTCTTCAATCACCACATCATTCTTTACTGGACTGTGAACGTCAAGAAGTTTCCTATAACATTCAGCTTCCATGCTCAAATATCCATCCGTAGCTGACTTAGTCAATGCAACCTGTAGGTGGTCATCTGCAGCCAATTCCTCTAATAACTCATCAGCCAAAGCATCCATTTCCTGAACTGAGAACATTTGATCTTCTATGGTTGGTTTTTTCATTGCATCATTGATGTTGAACTTCATTCTGAAGTCTGGTCCGAGGTTAAGTTGGATTTCTCCTTTCTGAACGTCAATGACTGCTCCAGCAGTAGCCAATAACGGTCTTCCAAAAAGTAACGGGTCCTTGGGTTCCTCATCCATGTCTAAAACAACGAAATCAGTTGCTATCTGGACTCCTCCTACCCTCACAGGAAGATCTTCTAAGATGCCGTGAGGGATTCGTACTGACCTGTCCGCTAGAACCAACGAAATCTTGCAAGATTTGTAGTTATCGAAACCCAATCTCCTTGCAACAGAAAGTGGCATGAGGCTTATTGATGCTCCAAGATCACATAAGCACTTGCTGAAGGATAAGGGTCCCAGTGAGCAAGGAATGGTGAAGGTTCCAGGATCACCTAGCTTCTTTGGTATTGCTTTTCTTTGAATGATGGCACTGATTTCGTGAGTGAGCACGACCATACCTTCGACCTCTTTCGTTCTTTCCTTAATTGCATCTTTAAGAAATTTCTGGTAAGGTGGCATCAACATAAAGGCATCTAATAATGGGACTTTGAGCTCAATGCCTTGAATTTGCCTGTCAAAGAGTGCTTTGTACTTCTCAGCGACTTCCTTTTTGAATCTCTGTGGGAAAGGCAACTATGGTTTGTAAGGAGGGGGAACAAACGGTTTAACTGTTTCTTGTGGTGCTGGCTGCTTTTGAGCTTCAGATGGTGTCGCTTGAGTATTTGGCTCGAGTTGGAATTCAGGAGTGACGTTTTCCGCTGAATGTGGTGAATTTTGTTTCACTCGGTTGTGGTTAACTGGCACTGGGGAGTCGAGTTGGGTTTCTGGTAAGGACTTTTCAGCCTTATCGCTGATAAGGTCATCCTCTTCTTCTTGATCCATACTGTCCTCAGTATTTTTTCTACGTTCTGTGCGAACTAGTAACTCACGTCCACTTCTAAGGGTGATTGCATTAGCGTGGTACTCTTTCGGATTCTGAACTGCTTTTCCTGGGAGTTGTCCGCTTGTTTTCATAGTTGAAGAAGAGGCTTGCTGATTCTCGACAAACTTTAGCCGTGAGTTTAGTGTTTCGAACTTAAAATTGAGGTCATGATGTGATGCATCAATTTTGGAGTGTACTTCAGCGATTTTCTTGGTGAGTTCTGTTGCAGTTGTTGTCTGTCCTTTTAGTATTTGTTGCAAAATATCCATGACTTCTGGGGTCTGTTGAGGAACAGTTTGAGCTGGAGGTTCATATCCTGGCGGAGCCGGCTTACTTGGTTGATAGCTTTGGGGGTACTGCTGCTTAGGGTGGAATGGTTTGGGTTGGTTGTGTTGTTGCTTGGGTGGGTAGATTTGGTCATGTGGGTTAGCAACGTTGGTGCTTCTGTAAGAGAGGTTAGGATTCTATTTGTAGGTGTTGTATGGCTTGTATCCATTGTCCTGGTTCTGAACATAGTTGAGTTCTTTAATCTGTTCATCCTCCTCATACTCGAGTTCTTCTTGACATACCTGGTTGACTGGTTTCTGATGTACTGCTAGCAATTTATCCAGTTTTGCATTCAGTGCGTTGATTTCTTTTCTGCTTACGGGGTCTGAGTGTACCGTACCTCGTACAGTTCTGTCGTGAGGATCCTCAGCCGATAGCCCGTGAAACTTGTTGTTCTGAATCATGGCAATTGTACCACTTTTAATTTCAAAATTGTTGTTAGGTATAGCAGGAGGTACAATCCCATGTCGCAATGTGTGTGTGCTAGGTGCATCACCAGCCCCAATCGTTCGAGGCCTCCTCTGGTGAGGTCCCATTGCAGGTATATCTTGGGGGAGATGTTGTGTGTTTGATCCGGTTGGGTGATCCATTGACATGATGTTGTCTAGATCGGAGTTGGTACAGTTTCTCTGCTTTTTCAACTGACGTGGGAGTCTGTCGATATTGTCTTTAAAACTGAGAAGGTTCTGACTGCCTTTAGTGCGTGTATGCATGCAACAGGTGACCTCAACTCGAGTGGTGAGGTCGAGTTGAATAGCAGAATTACAAATTCACCTGAGATAGAACCAAAAGTGGGTGAGTAACGTGGGGTAAAAAGAATTTGATCTCAGAAAGTCTAAAATTCTAAATGTAGCTAACAAAAACCCAGTTGGCAACGGCGCCAATTTGATAACAAGATTTTTCAATGTTTTTCAAATCCTATTATACTAATGTCGATGTAGTACAATAGGTGTCAATCCAAGTGGGAGTGTAACTAGCAATTAAAATGTGATAGACTACTCTAATTCAAGCGTGTTAATTCAGTGGTTTGTTAAATATTGACCTAAGTGAGCAATTTAGACAACGGGAACCGAAAGCAAAAGTGAAAAGTAAACAGCGGAAAAAATTTCAGTAAGAGCACCCAACGTGACAAAGTGCAGTAAAGAACAAATAGTGTAACAAAGTGCAGTAAAGAACAATTAGTGTAACAAAGTGCAGTAAAGAGCAAATAGTGTAACAAATGAATAAGAGAAAGGGTTTCTTAAGGGGCGGAGATCACGGATCAGTGTTTCACTTAAAGTCACTAAATCGCTTAACAAACTCACACAGAGCAGATCTCTAGGCAATAAACTCATAACTACTGAGTCCACTCTCGTGGTAAACAGCCTTAGCGAAACTATCAACAGACCTTATCATCATAAGTGTTTAACAACCTAGCTAGCATGAAACAACAGTTTAAACGAGCCTAATAAACACCTTAGACAACTAATCCCTTAGGCTAAGAATGTAAATCTTTGAAACGGTTAAGTCAGACGGTTCAACGCACCCGTCGGGAGTTAAACGTCTAAAATCATGTTTCAATTGATCAGAAAGGAACAAGCATTAACAACACCGAAACAAAAGAGATGATATTATTCTACTCTTAAGTGACTTAGATGACTTTAAGGTCCACGCTGATCTCGTTTGTTCCCTCAGGAACCCTAAATTAACTACTCAAACTTCATAGGTAAAACAATCAAAATAACACTAAAGGTGGAAGACATAATAATAAAATTCAGAAAATAAACTAAGAGTAAAAACAAACTGAAACTAAATTGAAAAGATCATAAAACGAAAGTGGAGTTCTTGTTCTGGGATTACAACAATGAAAAACTCTGAGGGTTCTGAAAACTGTGTTCAAGCGTGTCTTTCTGTGTAACCTTACGGGGGTATTTATACTCGTTCCCCCCCGTTTTACCTAAAAAGTGAAAAAGGAAAAGTTAAGAAAGATAGTTGACTCGACTTCGTGGGCCGAGTCGAGTCATTGGACCGTCTTAGGCGTAGTTGGCTTGGCCCGTCAGGAGTAAAGTTGACTTGGCACGTCAAAGGTGAAGTTGACTTGGCACGCCAAAGGTGAAGTTGACTCGGCACGTCAAAGGTGAAGTTGACTTGGCACGTCAAAGGTGAAGTTCCACTGGGGAAGTTACCGCTGAGTGACGGTCCGAGTCCCACTGGGGTAGTTACCGCTGAGTGACGGTCCGAGTCCCACTGGGGTAGTTACCGCTAAGTGACGGTCCGAGTCCCACTGGGGTAGTTACCGCTGAGTGACGGTCCCGAGTCCCACTGGGGTAGTTACTGCTGAGTGACGGTCCCGAGTCCCACTGGGGTAGTTACCGCTGAGTGACGGTCCGAGTCCCACTGGGGTAGTTACCGCTGAGTGACGGTCCGAGTCCCACTGGGGTAGTTATGCTATATGTATGCTATGCAAATGTGTACGGGTCCCACTGAGTGATGGTCCGAGTCCCATTTCCTGAAAATAACCCCAAATGCAATGTGTATGCTATGCAAATATAACATGCGCGTAACACCTATATGTGACGCGAATAAGATGTAAATGCAACATATATGTATGAAAAGTGAACTAGAAATGGTTCCTAAAATATGTTAAAATGCGTGTATATCAAGACTTGTGGAAGAGGTCGGTCCAATATGACTCATGTTCCTTCAGCTACTTCTACCTCCACATCATCGACAAGTGAACAACATATTGCATTGATTCAACTACTGCAAAATCAACCAACTCAATTGTCAACAATTGCATGACATTGTTCCCATTTCTCATACGATCGTTACCTTCCCTGATGGTCGTAATTCTATGGCGACTCACTCTGGCAAAATGTTGCTTAGTAATGAGTTTAAACTACATGATATGCTTTATGTCCCATATTGCCATTTGATCTCCATCTCTCAGCTGCTTAAGCACACCAGTTGAATTGCTATTTTCACTGATACACTATGTATTTTCTAGGACCGTTTTACAAGGACCCTAATTGGAGCCGGTGAAAAGAGAGAGAGGGTTTATTACTACACGGGTATCAAAGTCATAAAGCCAATTCAGATTGCAGCTTCTATCAAAGTTTCTCATGTTGTTTTATAGCATCGTCGTCTTTGTCATCTATCATCTAAAGTCTTGAATTCTTTACAATTTCTTAATAAGTCTGATGTTGATTTTGAGCACCAAAACGTTTGTGACATCGGCTTCCGAGCTAAGCAGACTCGACATTCTTTTCCTAAAAGTCTTAATAAAGTTTCTGGTCCTTTTGTTTTAATACACTGCGATGTTTGGGGTCCTTATCGAACTCTTTCGACTTGTGGGGTTGCTTATTTTGTAACAATTGTTGATGATTTCTCAAAGGCTGTTTGAACTTTCTTAATGCTTGAGAAATCGAGGTGGCTAAAATCATAAAGAATTTATGTGCAATGAGTTTAAGACAATTTGGAAAACAAGTCAAAGCAATAAGATCGGATAATGGAAGTGAATTTGTTGTTCTTACACAATACTTTCGCGAAAATGGTATACATCATAGGAATTCATGTGTGGATAAACCACAACAAAATGGAAGAGTAGAACCCAAGCATCATCATATACTAAATATTGCTCGTGCCATTCTCTTCCAAACCAACTTACATGTGCCGTTTTGCGGTGAAAGTATACTCAAAGCTTCTTATCTTATTAATCGGACACCAACACCACTTCTACAAGGTAAAACACCATACGAGATGCTCCATGGTATTGTATCTTCGTATGATCCTATACGTGTGTTTGGCTCTCTCTGTTTTGCTCATCGTCGTTCCCGTAACAAGGACAAATTCGGAGATACCTCTTTCTTGGATATCCACACGGAAAAAAGCTTGGAAACTCTATGATATAGAGAGAAATGAAATTTTCTCCAGCAGAGATGTTGTCTTTTGTAAAGACACATTCACCGGGTTTTCAAGACGATTCATGAGATACCTTTTGTTCATCCTACAATCCCCGAGGACTCCTTATCTGATGATTGGTAATTACCTAGTAATTTGTCATCTCCATCATCAACTCTTCCCCGCTCAAAACATTGCTTCGACACCTTCTACACCACCAATTTCCGCAAAACACACAGTTGAAAACTCTCTACAACAAATATAACCATTGGTTGGTTCTCAATCCTTACTGTCACTTGCTATTGAAACTGATACTACAATTATTGATAATGAGTTGTTAAGAAGAAGTACTTGGGAGAGAAAGCAATTTGTGCTTCTCAAGAACTATGTCACTGATTCCGCAAATGCAATGTCAAAAACCCTCTCTTCCTCTCTCCACCTCCATCACGGGTTCCTCCTCGGTCACAAGTAACATAGTGTATCCCATAAGCAATTATATCTCTGATTGTTCTAACTCTCCATGTCATATGGCTTTCCTTGATAGCTCTTACTTCCTACAAAGAACCTACAAGTTACAAAGAAGCATGTCATCATGATGTGTGGAATAAATCGATTAACGATAAAACTTGATTCACTCCTAATTAATCATACATGCATTGAGACAGATTTGCCTCCTGGCGAAAAAGCTATTGGTAGTGAATGGGTGTATCGCATCAAGAACCATTCCGGTGGCAC
The DNA here is from genome assembly GCA_023374145.1 of Lepidium sativum. Taxonomy (NCBI): domain Eukaryota; kingdom Viridiplantae; phylum Streptophyta; class Magnoliopsida; order Brassicales; family Brassicaceae; genus Lepidium; species Lepidium sativum. Next base: position 19,981 of record JAKUCM010003835.1, on the reverse strand, counting down.
TATATCTCGTCACAAATCTCGTCTTGTAGCGCTAGGAAAAAAACAAGAAGAAGGTGTTGATTATTCAAAAACTTTTGCTCTGGTTGCCAAACCTTCAAGAATTTGAATTCTTCTCAATATAGTTGCAGCAAAACAATGGGAAGTCCACCAGATGGATTTTCATAATGCCTTCTTAATTGGATATTTGGATGAAGAAGTATATATGAAGCATCCCCCTGGTTTTGAGAGTAAAGATCCAACCAAAGTTTGTCTGTTAAAAAAGTCAATCTACGGTCTGAAACAAGCGCGACGTTGTTGGTTCTCCAAGCTAAGTTCAGCCCTCTCGGAGTACGGTTTTTCAGCAAAGTAAGGCAGATTCTTCTCATTTCTATTTCATTCGCAATAACATTGATCTCCATATCCTTATTTACGTGGATGATTTTGTTGTTGCGTGTAACAATTTGTCTACTCTCCAACGCTTCAAAAATAATCTTGTAGAATGTTTTCACATGAAGGATTTGGGGAAACAAGTATTTTTTGGCCATTGAGGTTGCTAGAAACGCAGAAGGATTTTTTGTCACAGAGGAAATATGCGCTTGATATAATTGTTGAAACTGGTTTGCTTGCTACTAAGCCTGCTTGTATTCCAATTGAACCGAATCATCAGCTTTCTATAGCTCCAGGTCCTGCGCTTGTTGATCCCTCAACCCCTATTGTCGGCTTATATGGTGTCTCATATACTTGCTCTTTACCCGTCCAGAATTGTCTTACACTGTCCACATCCTCTCTCAATTTATGCAAACTCCCCTAAAAGAGTATTGGACAGCGGTTCTACATATTGTTCGTGATCTCAAAGGTTGCGCAGGACAAGGTATCATACTTCTTTCTGATTATACTCTTCATCTTACTGCCTTTTGTGATGCTGATTGGGGTGTTTGTCCACTCACTCACTGATCACTTAAAGCTTATGTCGTTCTTCTTAGCAATTCACCAATTTCATGGAAGACAAAGAAACAAGATATTGTTTCAAATGTCCTTTATTGAAGCTGAATATCGATCTATGGCATATGTTTTAAAGGAGTTGAAGTGGCTCAAATAACTCATATCCACGTTTGGTATATCACATGATCAGCCAATGAGCCTCTTTTGTGACAGAAAGTCCGCACATATCCCCAAAAATTCGGTCTTCCATGAACGTACAAAACATATTGAAAGAGATTGTCATTTTGTTCGTGATGTTGTTACCTCTAAGCTCATCACTACCGAGCATCTTTCTACACATGATCAACCGGCGAATCTTCTCACTAAGGCCCTTTCCACACTAAAATTTTAATATCTATTGTCCAAGTTGGAGATTCAAGACATCTTACCGCCAACTTGAGGAGGGGTATTAGAAAATAAATATATAAATTATATTTTTAAATCTTTTAATTGTCACTGGGCCTTAGGTCATTGTATATTTCTCCATATATATACTTCTATGTAAATCAATACAAGATCATCTTTTCACAAATCTCTTCGGAAACATCATTTGTTAAGACTATTCGGCCGTGCAAAAAATGACTTCATCGCTCTCGTATATTTTTCTGGCGGGAAGTGCTCAACGGAAACATATGTATGATTAGAAATTTAGAATTTCTAAAATACAAAGGAATTGCTAAAAAATTCTATATATATTCAAAACATAAAAATCAAAATAAAATCTTCCACAAATTCTTATTCAAACCTTCACGGCATACAGAACATGACAAAATTTCGGCGAATCATCTTCCACATCTTCATCATAACCATGACCATCACCACCATCGTCATCACCACCATAGCCACCATTAAATTTCAGACTTTTGGATTCAAATCCATCTCTAGGCTTGAAAACAAATAACCCACTAGACGAACCAGAGGATTCAAACAACCAATCATGAACATCCCAAAATATCTCCAAAGAAACACCTTCGCTCACAGTCACAACTTCGTTCCCTCTAAATCTCCAATTCAAATTCATGATTCGAATTGCTGGTACACCATCGACTGTGATCCACATCTCCGGATCGTCAGGACCTGAAAGAGAAGTCTCGATAACAACCTCATTCTCTCGTCGAGACTCACCACCACCAAAAGCCGTTCGAGTGTAGAACACGCGTTTTCCGTGGACGTGTTCTTGCTTGGAGATCAAGGTAGCTTCTGTAGTCGAAGGGTTCTTCTTCGTCCTCTTCAAAGCTTCGTTTTTTAAATCACCAATGGTTAAAACGACGGCGTTTTTGGACACGAGGGAGACGTAGAAGCCACAGGTAGGTTCAGGAAAGTTTGAGAATTTGGCTTGACGAAAATCCCAGTATACATCGATTCTTGTCCCATTAGCTTCTAAGCTGTTGAGACCCTTTTTGGCCCAAAACGAAGAACCTGAAAGATCTATCTTAACCTGTTGATGATTCTGGTTTTCGTTTTTATGATTCTCGATTTTGATGGTTAATGAATGTGAGGAGATGGATTTAGACCAAGTGATGTCTACATGTTGTGTTGTATTGGCGATTTCAACTATGTAGAGTAATGAGACAGAGCTAAACTCATTAAGCATTTCTCGTATGTTGTTGAGTTTTCTTGAATCTTCATTGGTTGAAAAAACCCCACAGGTTTGGCCTCTTGTTGATGATAATTGTCATTGAATTATTGACATTAGAAATTTAAGAATTAGGAAACATCTCGAGGGAAATCAGATCTTTGTTTACCTCTTGTTGTATTAATTGTTTGTTTGTGATTTACCATGAATAGATTGCTTCTAAGTTTGGATCTTCACCAAAACCTATCTTTAGTAACTCAAGTTAGGCCTGGGCATTTGGGTATTCGAGTCGGTTCTGAATACTACCCGATCGAGTCCGGGTATTTCGGGTATAAGATTTTGGTACCCGTTTTGGAATCAAACACTATTCGGTTCGGGTCCGGTTTGGGTCCGGTTCGGGTCCTCGGATCCGGGTCGGTTCGGGTATACATTTTCTATATCCATTTAAGAACCGAAACCATTTCGGTTCGGTTCCGGTTCCGGTTCGGGTACGGATATAATATTGTAAAAAAATAATCGAGTATATTATATATCTAAAAATACCCAAAAAAATATGTATTCAGGTACAATTTCGGGTATTCGGGTATATTTTTAGGTATTCGGGTATTTTAGGTACCAAATACATGAAATATTCGGGTAGCCGTTCAGATAATCGGGTATCCGCTCAGATAATCGGGTACCCGTTCGGATATCGGGTAATACCCGGACCCGACCCGATATGCGCGGGTATTCTATAACAAGATCTGATGGTTACTTTTGTTTATACTCGAATTGGACCCAGATCCAAAATTTCGGGTCGGTTTCAGATTGGTTTTTCGGGTCCGAGTAAAACGCCCAAACCTACCTCAAGCAGTTATGCAATTAATTAATGTCAAGGAACAATGTAGAGGGTAAAATGCTTTAAGAAGAATTTTTATATATTAAAAGGGACCTTGTTTGTATGACATTAATATGTAATTTACAATTACGATTATAACGCTAAATTTGAATATTTTCATTGTTTTTTAAATGTATTCATGTTAATATGTTGGAATATTGTTTTTGAGATGTTTTTTGAGAGGTCCGACATCCAAATCGAAATCAATCCGTATTAGAGGAATCAAACCCGAGAAAATACCCAAATGGGTCATAAATATATGTACTCGAAAATCCAAACCGGAAACAAATCAAGAACCAAATTTAGCTTCTATAAAAATATTAAATTTTAAAGTCTTATTTATAGTTATCCAAATCTGAACTACATCTATACAAAATCGAATCATATTAGAAAAAATAAAAATACTTTAATAAGTCAACTCAAAATAAGCAAAATACTAAATTAGAGAACCAAACCTACAAAGAACCATAATGGTCCTAAATCTATGTATCTGAAAAACTGAATTCAAACCCGAATTGGTACCGAAACGATAACCAAATTTGTACATTATATATTTTTATTAATTTTTAGTTTTTAAAGTGTTTTTTATTAATTTGAATGTTTATATAAAGGTTTATAGCTAAGCTTATTAATGTTTTTTATTTAATTTATTACTATTAGTTTTGAATATTTATATATAATCTATAATTAAATTCTATCGTACACCTAATTTTTAAAATTGTTACAATCATACACAAATTATATATTAAAATTTATAATACAGTTAAAATAAAAAAAATTCGGCTTTAATATATAAAATTTTAATATATAAGATGCATTGAAATTGGTGGATGAAATTTTAGCTGGTTTCATGATTCAGAGTTTAGTTAATTTTTAGGTTGCTTGAAAGAAGAAGTATGCAAAAAGTTTGTTGTTTTAATTTCCATAAAACGATGAGTTATTTTTTCTTAACGTGTAACTAACGACTGTATTAGGATATGATTTGGTTTAGAAGTTGGTTTAGTTGCTTACAATAGGATTGTTTAGTTAACCGGGGGTTTACTTATGTATCGGTTAACATTTGTTTAATCTTCTTCTTGTATATATATGATACGAACTCTGTTCTTGAAGTTTTAATAAAGAATGTACAAGATTTTCTTTCACAAATCTTTCTGCAATTAACATAGTATCAGAGCGATTAAGGATTTCTTCAAAGATATCGATCTTATCTTCTTTATCTTCCTCTTCTTCTTCATTCTCTTGATCGGTTTCCTTCTCTTCCGGTCACCTTCATCTTCTTTCTTTCTTCCTATCGAATCGTTCCACAGAATCTTCAATCTTCATCAAATCTTTTGTTTCCAAAATCGCGAATCATGCTTCCAATTAAAAGAAAGACAAAGCGCATGGTAGCTGGACAAAGGTCTGTAGTACGAAAACAAAATCAACCGTCAATCTTGGGGAATCCTGAGCTAAATCGAGCTTCAACAGTCAATGATTCACCGATTGAGCAATATGTCTCCGTGAATGATCCACCATCGAATCAAAATTCGTCTTCGATTATGACTCCTGGTGAAGTTTTCACGACTTCGACAAGTGTGAACAAGCTTGAATTTGATGGAATCCAGTACTCTCCCTATTTCCTAACAAGTGCCGACAATCCAGGTTCCTCTATAATTACAGAAATTCTTGATGGCACGAATTATAGCACCTGGAATATCGCGATTTCTATCTCCTTAGAAGCTAAGAATAAGCTAGTGTTTGTAGACGGCTCACTACTTAGACCTGACAAGAATCATCCTCATTTTAAGGTCTGGTCTAGATGCAATAGCATGGTAAAATATTGGATCTTGAACTCCGTCTCTAGAGAAATTTACAATAGTATTCTTAGACTTCGAGATTCTGTTGACATATGGAAAGACTTAATGTCTAGGTTTCATGTTACCAACTTGTCTAGATCGTATCAGTTATCTCAGCAGATTTGGTCTCTCCAACAAGGAGGAATGGACCTCTCTACTTACTTTACGAATTTGAAAACGTTTTGGGACGATCTTGACAGCACAGATTGTTCAAGAACTTGCAATAACTGCGAATGTTGCAAGAATGTTCAAGCCAAGCAAGAACGTTCAAAGGTCATTAAGTTTCTTGCAGGATTCAATGATTCATACTCAAATGTAAGGAGTCAAATCATCATGAAGAAGACAATTCCAGTCCTAACTGAGGTCTATAATCTTCTTGATCAAGACCACAGCCAAAGGAATATGCAACATACTCAAAATGCTGCAGTATTCAATGTCTTCGAGACCATCCCACCTTCTGCCATCAACGTCAATGCTTCCTATGTGAACCATAAATCGTCTCAAACGCCAACCTGTTCTCACTGTGGATATGTAGGTCACACAGTGGATAAATGTTACAAGGTGCATGGCTATCCTCCTGGTTTTAAACACAAGACCAAAGGTACAACAACGAAAGCAACCTTTGCACAATCAAGCAACTTGGGACAGAACAAGGTGGACTCTTCGATGACAGGCTCATTGCAAAACTTATCCAAGGAGCAAATAGCAGGGGTCATTGTCTCCCAACAGGTGTAGACATCAAAATTGCGGGTATAGGTGATATATGTATCAGTGACACTCTTCTTCTTAGAAATGTTCTTTTTATACCAGAATTCAATCTGAATCTCATGAGCGTTAGTCAGCTCACTCATGATTCAAAATGTAGATTCACATTTGATAATTTTGCTTGCTTGATTTATGATTCTCTACAGGGGCAGATGATTGGAATGGCTAAGAGAATATGCAATCTATACATTCTGGACAGCAGTTTGATGCACGACAAATCAGATTCTAACTCTTTCTCTCTTAACGTTGTTGTTGATTTTCATACTTTACATAATAGACTAGGACATCCCTCTGTTTCTAAAACCGAATCTGTTTCGAAAGCACTTGGACTTAAACAGAAAAATGATTCTAATTTTCATTGTTCAATATGTCCTATACCTAAACAGAAGCATCTTTCATATGATTCTTGCAATAATCTTTGTCTTTCTCTTTTTGATCTCTTACATGTTGACACTTGGGGTTTCTTCTCAGAAGAAACAAACGAGGGGTATAGATTTTTCTTGACAATCGTAGATGATCATACCCGCATGACTTGGGCATACCTTATGAGAGCAAAGAGTGATGCATTAAGGATTTTCCCTGACTTGTTAAAGATGGTGGAAACTCAGTATAGTGCTAGGGTTAAGGGGGTTCGTTCTGAAAACACACCAGAGCTGAGATTTGTTGAACTCTTTCAGTCAAAAGGAATTCTGCATTACTACTCATGCCCAGAAACTCCCCAACAGAACTCGGTAATGGAGCGCAAGCATCAACACATACTCAACGTGGCGAGATCATTGATGTTTCAAGCAAATGTCCCCTTATCTTATTGGGGAGATTGCATCCTTACAGCAGTATTTTTGATAAATAGAATACCTTCTACTTTACTTCAAAATGTTTCCTCTTTTGAGCTAATGACTGGGAACAAACCATCTTACAATCTCTTTCGTGTTTTTGGATGTTTGTGTTACAGCTCCACTTCTTTAAAACACAGGACAAAGTTTCAGCCTAGAGCAAGGAAATGTGTGTTCTTAGGTTACCCCTTAGGCTACAAAGGGTATAAGATCATGGATTGGAGAGTAATGCAGTCTACATTACCCGCAATGTGGTCTTCCACAAGAACATCTTCCCTTTCAAGAAAGATAATGATGCACTAAATGATTTATCCTCTCTTCTTGACAATATTACTGAGAGTTCTGCCACCACGAATCTGCTCAAACCAACTCAGAACTGATGAGGTTATTTCAGATCATACAACAAACACAGGAGACACTAACATAAAGACTGCAACAATTGCACGCTCTACAAGACAACAAAGACCTCCTAGACATCTGCAGGACTAGTACTGCAACCTCACTGAGACTAATGCACCATATCCTCTAGCAGCTTACGTATCTTTTGAAAATTTAAGTAAAGAATATTCGTCTTACCTTTGTTCTGTGATGCAGCTAGGGGAACCAGCTACTTTTCTACAAGCAAAGAAGCATGAAGAATGGCTCACAGCAATGAACGAAGAACTTCACTCTTTGGAAAATGCAGAGACTTGGGATATAATGTCATTACCACAAGACAAACGAGCCATCGGATGCAAGTGGGTCTACAAGACGAAATTAAAGGCAGATGGGAGTTTGGAGCGTTACAAGGCGAGACTAGTTGCCAAGGGCTATACTCAGCAGTCAGGGATAGACTTTGTGGACACCTTCTCCCCTGTGGCCAAAATGACGACTGTGAAGACACTCCTATCAGTTGCAGCTGCTAAAAGGTGGAGTCTCCATCAGCTGGATATATCAAACGCATTCCTCAATGGAGACCTCACAGAAGAGATATATATGGTGCTTCCACCAGGATGCACTCCAAAATCAGGTTCAAAATTACCTTCTAATGCGGTTTGCAAATTGAAAAAATCCATTTATGGTCTTAAGCAAGCCTCTCGTCAATGGTTTTTAAAATTTAGTGAGGTTCTTCTAGGAATAAACTTTAGAAAATCTCAAAGTGATCACACTTTTTTTATTAGAAATTTAGGAGGAGATTACATTGCAGTATTGGTATATGTAGATGACATTGTTATTGCTTCTAATAATGATGCTGCGGTTGAATTTCTTAAACACATTTTGCAAAATTGTTTTAAACTGCGTGATCTTGGTTCTTTAAGATACTTTTTAGGCTTAGAGATTGCAAGGTCTCCTACAGGGATCTCCTTATGTCAGAGGAATTACACTTTAGATTTGCTGGAAGATACTGGTTTTCTAGGTTGCAAACCCTGCAGCATACCATTGGATCCAAGTCTAAAGCTCAAGCTCAACACAAAAGAGAGTCATCTAGACAACCCTCTGGAATATAGAATACTCGTGGGACGCCTCATGTACCTGACTATTACCCGACCAGACATCACTTTTGCTGTCAACAAATTATGCCAGTTCTGTGCTGCTCCAACACAATCTCATTTGCAAGCTGCCTACAACGTGTTAAGATACTTGAAGAATTCCATTGGACTTGGTTTACTTTACCCAACAGAGACAGATTTGGTTCTCAAGGCATTCACTGATGCGGATTAGGCTTCATGCTCGGATACTCGGAGGTCAACCTCGAGATATTGCATGTTCCTCGGTCCTTCTCTCATATCCTGGAATTCCAAGAAGCAAGAAACAGTGTCGTTATCATCAGCGGAAGATGAGTACAGGGCCATGAGGTATGGAGTCAATGAAGTCTCATGGCTGGTCAATCTTCTCAAAGAGTTTGATGTTCCTCAACACAAACCTGTCCCGTTTTATTGTGATTCAACTGCACCAATACATATTGCAAATAATGACGTCTTTCACGAGAGAACTAAACATGTTGAGCTGGACTGTCATAGAGTTAGAGAAGCAGTCACCAGAGGCTTGATAAAGACATTACACGTCAGATCCAATAACCAGATTGCAGATTGTGTCACCAAAGCACTTGCACCTTGTCTTTTTCACAATTTGAGAAGCAAGATGTCACTCGTTTCAATAACGGTATCATCTTGAGGAGGGGTATTAGGATATGATTTGGTTTAAAAGTTGGTTTAGTTGCTTACAATAGGATTGTTTAGTTAACCGGGGGTTTACTTATGTACCGGTTAACATTTGTTTAATTTTCTTCTTATATATATATGATATGAACTCTGTTCTTGAAATTTTAATGAAGAATGTACAAGATTTTCTTTCACAAATCCTTATGCAATTAACAGACTGTTAAAGAGATTTAACACAGTTTTTGAACCAAAAGAAAAAAGAGAGAGTTGACACAGTTTAATCTCACGTTGAACTAAGTGTAGAGTTTTTTAGTAAATCTCATTTTTTATGGCAAAATCACGGTAAGTCCCGTATTTTTGTTTTTTTTATTAGTATACAGGCCAATGAATGTATGAGCTAAACATTTACAAATGGGCTTTATAAAATTAATGGGCCAGTTTAAATTATAGTTACTGTATATAAATAAACCCTAATCCTTAATGTTTTTTCGTGAAACCTAGCCGTCTCCTCTGTTGCTTTGTCCGATTCAGGTACGTTCAAAGTCTCCTCATAATTTTCGATCAATTTTTCTCTGGAAAGTTCTCTGAGACTTCAATTGTATGTTTTGGTATCTGTTCATCCGTCTTGTATTTTTATGTTGTGTTTCTTCTTCGGGATAATTTGATTTTCTGATGTTTTGTTTATATCTTGTGGGTTATAATCACACTATTGAAGCTTGATAATGGCAGAATCTATACAAATGGAAGTTGAGACTGCAACAGAAGCTGGGCCATTGCCGCCTAAACCAAGCTTTAGGCCTTTGAAAGCTCATGAGATGTCTGATGGTAAAGTGCAATTCAGAAAAATACCTGTGCCACCAAACAGATACTCTCCCCTCAAGAAAGTATGGTTAGATATCTATACACCAGTTTATGATCAGATGAAGATTGACATTAGGATGAATCTCAAATCCCGCAAAGTCGAGCTTAAAACCCGAGCTGACACTCCCGACATCAGTAATTTGCAGAAGTCTGCAGATTTTGTACACGCTTTTATGCTTGGTTTTGATATCCCAGATGCTATCTCTCTTCTGAGAATGGATGAGTTGTATGTTGAGTCTTTTGAGATTAAGGATGTGAAGACTCTGAAAGGTGAGCATAAGTCTAGGGCCATTGGAAGATTATCAGGGAAAGCAGGAAAGACAAAGTTTGCTATTGAGAATTCTACCAAGACGAGGATTGTGATTGCAGACACAAGGATTCATATCTTAGGAGCTTTCACCAATATTAAAGTTGCAAGGAGTTCACTCTGCAGTCTTATTATGGGATCTCCAGCTGGGAAAGTTTACTCAAAGCTTCGATCTGTCTCTGCCAGATTAGCTGAATAGATTTTTGTTAATGGTAAAATTTGGGAACATCAACTTGGTAACTTGGTTTGTTCAAGTGATCTTTGTAATGAAATTTTGCAGAACAAATGTTCTTGTGTTCTTTATAAAATTTTGTTTTAATTCTACTGTTGCTAGCTAATGACTCGTTTGATGTTTTATCAATTTGTAAGGGAAGTAAAAACGAGACAGTTTAAGAAAAAGTACGAACACTTGCATTGAATCTGTATAAACCCTCAAAGTCTGCTTATTCGACAGCATAAACACATGGTCTTGCAGTTACAGTTTTCCATGTTTTGTAAAAATCTATAAAATTACAAAAATGAAAAAAAAAAAAAAAAAAAAAAGGAAATTGTGAAGAGTCACTTTAAATCACAATTCGTTGGCCTTTAGTATACAGGACCAGTTTAATTAATCTTCAGCCGCCAAAGAGAAACCCAGCAGCTTGTTCTTCGTTTCCTTCAAACAATCTGAGAGCTTGAATCACTGCTTCGCGGGAGAACCCTAACTCCACAAGCTTTGCAATCTTGGCTTCAAATTCAGGTCCCTGTAGATTACGTGATGAAAATGATTAACGGAGACACTAACGAAATCAAAATAAAACTTCAAACACAGAAGTTTACCTCTGATGTGTTCTGCCTTTTAGGTTGTTGACCCGTTGGATTTGCAACCGTGTTATTCTTCTTCTCTGTAAACCCAGAATGAACCTACAGGACCAAAAGTATTTGATCATTACAAATCTTTTTGATCTTTTTAGTTCATCAAAAGAAGACAGTATGCAACAAATTCTTACCGTTGCCCTAGAGCTAGATGCTTCATTCAGAACACGTTCTTCATCCAGAAACCGGGAAGGGATATCTTTCTCTGAAGTTAGTACGGTTTTTGTCAGGTTAAACTTACAGAGTTGTTAACAGAGATAAAGAACATACAAGCGCTCATAATTTTCAAGACTAAGTTGGTAACAGAGAACTAGCCTTGCAAAAAGGGTACTGAGACCTCTCCTCCTCCGACAGTCAGGACATTATCCTTCAAATCTATAGTGCACTACACGTAGAAAGAAAGAGATGACGGATAGATAGAATAATATCTTAAGTAAATTGATGGAGATGTTACCTGATGCTTTCGCAGCATATCCAGGCCAAATAGGAATTCCATGTTAGGTGAGTCCAGCACCACAAATGAACACGGGTAGAAGTTATTCCCAATCTGCAAAGTGCGAGATTTTCAATTTCTTTTGCAAAGAACAATGAAACAGACAAGCAAAAGGGGAAGATATCACACAAGAAAAAGATCGGCACTTTTTACCTTAATTGGAGCGACGTGAATGCGGCCCAATATCTCTGATTGGCCAACTCCATGAGCAATACCTTTATAGCGTTGATCCATGAGTCTCAGTAATCTGAAGTAAGTATTTAACAAGATTCGTGAGTTATTGCCATGATTCTATGTTAAAAGAAGTACCAGAAAATATATGCAAGAGTTACCCGCATCTCTCAGCACAACTCTTGGATATTATTGTCGATTGGGCACCACTATCAACAAAAGCCTGGAGATGGTGTCAAATATAGGTTTACATTATACATAAAAATATGATATAAGGTATGCTCAATAACAGATCTCTAAGCACGTAGAGGAACCGAGAAAATGTGAAAGCAGATAGTAAGCTGAAGGGAGGTTATATGCTGGTTGCCAAACTCTTACCTTTAGAGGTACTCCGTTGACCTCCATATCCACATACAGCATTATCTAAGTGAATGAATGAAAAAATATTGTCTGTGTACAGAAGGATTAAGGAATTTCTGAAGCATAAACTAAAATATGAGCCTACATACCACCCGCGCAAAACCTTCAGGATTATGTTCAAGGGCAGCTTCCCAGTTATCATCAATTCCTTTCTGCTCAAAAGTATCACGACACCAAAAGTCAGAAATAACTCGAAAAGATAACAACCATATTAGGATAAGTCAAGAACCTAACCTAAGTGATCTAATGCCTCAAGGATTAACAATAGATTTTTTAAACTAAACGCATACTAGAGTTTAGTACATGTAACTTAAGTAAGAACCATTAACCTGTCGAATTGCAGCTTCGATTTTCTTCTGTGCTTCAACATCAAAAGGATCTGCATACAAAAGGGCCTGCAAGGGGGGACTATATAAGCAGAATTCTTTGATTGCAAGAGATATAAGTATACATGTGGAAAATTGTATTCAGAGCTAGTTTCCTGAAACTCATTTTTTCGAAAAGCTTACGAGCTCCTCCTCTTTTTGACGCTGTAGTACAGATCGCTGCTGATGTCGTGAACGCAGAACATCCTGTAACTTATTTAAATCGCTTCCAGAAATCACTTGTGCAAGCTCAGGATCTGACTACAAGTCACAAAATCAAAGTCAAGCAAACAAAGTCAAAAAACAATAGCCAAGAAGAATATCATATTTCCAAGCTAAGTTCTAGTTACCATCAATTCACACCTGAAATAGCTGTCCCATAAGATTAGCATCACCCCGGAGGTGTTGTTGAAAGGCTGCAGGGTTCAAAGCTGACCCATCAGGATTCATGCTTAAATCACTCCCTGCCGCATTACTGAAGGAAGCAAGGAAATAAATCAAACAAAGGATCATATCCACAATTACCAAGTCTAATTATGATGAAATGTTGAATTCCAAATATTTAAACAGAGAAATAAGAGGGTAAATCCATCGTACCCAGATGAGGCATTGGAAACCATCATCATCAATAAATCATCATCCTTAACACCTAAGGCACTCAATTTATCGGAATTGCCCATCTCTTTCCCATTATACAACAGCTGCTGTTGCTGAATGGGAACATTTGACTGTTCATTGATGCAAAAACAATAAACAATGTAGCTTAAGTTCCAAAAACCCTAAACCCCAGAATTCAGCAGAATTCTAACTTCGATCTATCACTTATTTCAGTATCAATCAATACAATTCCAAATAGAAATCGACGAAAGAGATCTGAGAATCCTTACCTCAACCTCGAGCAAGGCTTTAACATTCTCAACCTACAGAACAGAAGCCTAATGATCAACAAAAAACAAAAGTTTCCGAAACTGCACTAATCAGGTAAAGAGTAGTGAAACCCAAGAACCTCCTTCGATGACATCGAGAAGTACATTGTGATTAAGAACCGGAAGAATCAGGAAAGTTAGGATCTTTCGGTTAGAAAGGAACTTACAGTTTCATTAGAATCGACATCAAGGGTGATAATTTGTTCGCCGGCGGTCATCACAGTGATCCTCATCGTGTAATCGTCTGTTTGGTTTCTTTGTCTCCTTTTTTCTTACAGTTTTGGTCAATATTATAAATCAGAATCTTTGTGGCTTCTGAAGATGGCTTTACTTATGGTATTAAGTCTGGCTTATGAGGGACGCTAAATACGGTCATCATAAATACTCTAAACCCGCTTTTTGACCAATAGGCTTCCAAGGGCAGGTCAATCTTTAAATACCGAAATTACCCCCTGGATCTATTTAAATCCCCACCGTTTCTTCTTATTAATGACACTAATCATTATTTTATTTTATTCATTTTATTTTTTTCAACTAACCTATTACTTTAAATTCCACTCATATAATTACATTGCAGCTAGTAAGTTCGATCTCTACTATCTTAAAAATTTGTAAAATGATTATACACTAGACCACCTATCCTCGACCATTATCTCTCATTTTTGATAAAAACTAATCACACTAGCTATCTCTCAAAAAAAGATCAATAACCTATTTGTTTGTTGCTTAGCTTTTCTTCTTTTCTTACGCAAGTTAGTTCTATCTAGAACTGTACCTGAACTTTGTAAAATCCCTTTAAAATTTTAAAATAAATGATAATATAAAAAAAAAACACAAAATAAATCAAATTTATGTTGAAAAACAGCATTATAAAATTTAAAAAACAATAATTTGATAATTAGTTTCTGAAAAATAACTCCTTACATTTTTCTCTCCAACATCATTTATCAAATTTGCATAATCAAGACTTTTAACCACGTTTTTTTTATATCGATAACATAACTAATTCATTTAGTCGTTCATGTGACATAGTCGATCGTAAATAATACTTTATCAATTTAAATTTAGAGAAAAAATTTCAGTTGAACCAACTGAAACTAGAATAGTGAGCATTATCTTATATGCAACTCATACATTAGGATAACAATTCTTGAATCTTTTCACAAAATTGAATATTTATGCAGTTTAGACTTTAAATGTTTTGGAATAATTTCTCTGAAAACTTTGATTTCTATAAATAAATGAATTCCATCAATATTTGAAATATTTGCATGCTTAAGATTTCACTGATTCCTCAAGTTTTTTTTTCTTTTTTCATAATTCCAAATAAATATATTTTTAGTTAACTCATGTTTTTTTACAACGGCATAATAGAAGAAAACAAACAGAAAATGGTACATCACCGATCATAAATAAATTTCTGGCCGTCGGGCTAAAAAATCCGCTTTATGATTGATCGACCTTGGAATAACTGACAAAGAAAAAACCAAGAAAAGAGAACTAAATCGGGCGAACACCTCTTGGTATGGAGTAAAAGCATACCACTCTTCAGGTTGATCGAGGATCTGTACCACCGTCTCGCAATCTGTCGAAACCTCCACTTCCGAGCTGTCGAAACCTCCACTTCCGAGACATGAAGAGCCACCAAGGGTTTCATCCCCATAACACCGCTTCCACCTCCGCATGTGTGGCTGAAAGACTCCTTGAAATGCCCTTGTCCCCCATACTCTCGCCACCCACTGAATCTGTGAAGCAATACCAACCTAAACTAGAATAACGGTCGGTATTCTTCCAGGACGCATCCACAAAGCATTTAAACCTTGTGAACTGCATATTAGTTGTGGCAGGGAAAGCTAGTATACACTTTCTGACAGGAGTCCGAATAGAGATTGGACCTCTAAAATTCGAACTCCCTAAACACGCCAATGACCACTCTGCATGGTCCGCAACTGCGTTACTCAATACCCTTTGAGGGTCCAAATCTTTACTAGAAAACAGAAAGCATTTCTCATTTTCCAGATCTACCATAAAATCCAAGGAAACAACTGCCATTCCACATTCACCATCATCATCCGGAACAAATAATCCAAATTGAACCAAATGGACGCACCAGGAAAAATACTCGGTGCAGAAGGAATACAAAACAATTCCCTAACCTGAAGGGCGTGTGGACATAGAAACATCACATGATTAATAGACTCTTGTTCTGCATCACATCGTATGCACCTAATATCACAATTAATCCCTTTCTAAGCAACATTATTACTTACATCAATGCATTCTGACAAAGTTTGCCAGATGAAATGTTTAATGTTATTTGGAAAATTCAATTTCTAAACATTACTATACAAGACCTCAAAATTTGGGCCCAACTGACCATGTTCTTGTCCTGACAAGTGTTCTACAATGCGATACCCTGATTTTACCGAATATCTACCTATTGGTGTGTAGTGCCAGCCCCAATAATCTGGTCGTTCTCGGATTGAAACGGGAATACCAAGAATCAATCGTACATCTCGAGGATCAAAGTATTGACGACCTAATATCTCTTTCCATTTATGCGTAGACTTATCTATAAATTGATCGACAGTCATCTCTGGAAAGAAATTCAAACTCGACCAAAACACCGGCTTGGGAATCGTGTCCGGTATCCACGAATCGTACCAAGCCTTAATTGTTTTTCCATCTCCAATTCTCCGAATGTGACCCTTATCAACTAGACTTCTAGCAGAATACAAGGTTCACCACCCATATGAGGACATCGCTTTCTTGGTGCCTCTAATAAACATTGACCTTATAATACCAACCCTTTAATACTTTTGCTAATAAAGAATCCAGAAAATCCAATGTTTAGCCAACATTGCTGTATTAAATTCTTCCATTTTCCTAAACCCAGTCCTCCCACCGTTTTAGGTTTACATAACTCCCCCCATTTACGCCAATGTATTCCTCTAGACGAACCTGAACCGGATCACCAAAAATTAGCTATGGTCGATATTAGGTTCTGTACAATTCTCCTAGGCAGCCTATAACATGACATTACATATGTTGGTAACACTGTTAGAACTGACTTAATCAAAACTTATTTTCCTGCTTTTGACAGAAATCTAGTTGATCAATTGCAAATGCGTTCTTGTAACTTATCCTGCACAAAAGCAAAAACTTTTGTTTTTGCACCCCCTAGATTTTCCGGGAGACCTAAGTATGTACTCATACCACCTAAAGTGGTGACCCCTAATAGGCGTTGGATTGCCACTTGTGTCGATTCAGAGACCACATGTCCAAATTGTATGGATGATTTCGCAAAGTTTATATCTTGCCCAGAAACCAATTCATACTCGTGTAAAATAGTTAAAATTTGTTTGGCTTCTTCTACGGTCGCCTTACAAAAAAACAAATTATCATCTGCAAACAGCATATGAGAAATAGCAGGACTTGACCGAGCTATTGATAACCCTGTAATTAGGTTACGTTTCTAAGCCACCTTTAATTCACAAAGTAACTATTTCGTGCAAAGAATAAAGATGTAAGGTAATAAAGGATCTTCTTGTCTTAACCCCCTTCTAGGAATAATACAACCCCCAGGGACACAAATGATAAGCACTGAATATTCTACCGTTGTTGGACAACACATAATACACTGCACCCATCGTTCGCAAAATCCCATTTTACGGAGCATAGCTCCTACAAAATTCTATTCAGTCCTGTCTACGTTTTGCTCATATCAGTTTTAATGGTCATATATTTACCTTTAACTGAACCATTTGTACGCAAAGCGTGAAACATTTCCTGAGCAATCAGAATATTGTCAGATATTAACCTTCCAGGAATAAAAGCCGACTGAGTTTCTGATATCAACTTTGGCAAAAGTCATTTCAATCTTAAGCACATAACTTTAGATATCAACTTATATCTAATATTACATAAACTTATTGGTCTAAACCATTTTTGTTGGACGCATTAAGTTAACTCATGTTTAGATAAAAAGAATTAAAGTTTTAATAATTATCTAATTATATACATAATTTAATAAGAGATAATAAATATACAAACTAATATCTATATTTTTTCCCAATAGTCATATTCATTGATAAAGAGATCAAACCAAAAAACTTAGTTAAATTTTAGGGATAGTTGTAAAATTGACTCATTGAATTGGGTCAACTGCAAAACTAACATCTTTTTTCTCAAAAAAAAAAAAATCACATTCTAACCTTAGTTTTCTCATATTTTTGGTTTTGTCATTTTTTTTCTTTTTTTCTAATTAAAAAACCATAAAACATAAAAAAAAAAAAAACTAAAATACTAATCAAATCTCAACTATTTATAAAATTATCATCTTCATCAATTCTTTCATCCACCATCACCAACCAAAATTGAAGCTCTATATGTATTATTACCAACCAATTTTGACTTCATTATGTTTCCTCACCATCTCTAACCTCACAATCTCTCATTCTCTCTTTGACTCTATCTTAAAAACTCACTAATTTTGTTTTATTTTTTTTGAAATTCCTAATTTTTCATTTTCGTTGCTATTTGAAGCTAAGAGTAATGATTTAAAGGTAATTTCTAGTTAAACTTTCTCTTCATTCAAAAAAGGTAAACATGATCTTAACTCAAATCTACCTAAGTGCTTGCAGATTTTGAAAATTTATAGAAAGCAGACTTCAAGAGTATCTATACGTAGACTTCAAATGAAGTCTGCTAGTCAACCCAGAGGTTAGTATTGCAATTGAATAATTTATGGGTTACAAGAGTAGACTTTACTAGAAGTCTACACGCTTTTCTTTGAACACAAAAAAATATTTTCTATAAACTTCTATAGAAGTCTGCTTAAATTCGGGTTAGTTTTGCAATTGACTAACAATTTGACTTTTTCTACAAACTTCATATGATATCTGCAGAAATATTTCCCAAGTAGACTTTAGCCGCAAACTTCACCTTGAAGTCTTATTTATGTTAAAGGGATTAGTTTTGCAATTGACCAAAAAATGTAGATTTCGTGGAAAAACTAGACTTCATACGCTGCATAACCCACAGACTTCAACGGTAGTCTGCTATCTAATATTAAAATGTCAAGTACTTAGTAAAATAAAGTAGACTACAATAAATTCTACTTTTACTTTTGAGTAGACTTTATTGAAGTCTACGAATGACACAAACTTCTTGGGCAAACTTCATTAAAAAAAGTCAAACTTAGTCAATTGCAAAACTAATCTCTACTTTATCGAGTGCACTTCAGTTGAAGTCTGCAGAAATAGATACGTTTCATAGATACTCTCGCAGACTTCAACTGAAGTCTAGTATTGATTAGTAGACTTCACTTTAAAATAGCCAATATTTGGTTAATTGCAAAACTAACCAATTTCATAGCAAAATTCTCTCTGAAATATACTACAAAAGTCAATATATGGTTAATTACAAAAACTAACCTAATGAAGTCTGCGCGTTTAAATAGTAGACTTCCCTTGCATTTTACTCTTGTAACAGTATACATCAATTAAAGTGTACTTTGTAATATCGCAGACTTCATAAGTAGACTTCAAGTGAAGTCTACAACGCTAATTTTGTAAA
Organism: Lepidium sativum; assembly: GCA_023374145.1. Lineage (NCBI taxonomy): Eukaryota > Viridiplantae > Streptophyta > Magnoliopsida > Brassicales > Brassicaceae > Lepidium > Lepidium sativum. The sequence continues at coordinate 1,019 of JAKUCM010003835.1, read as the reverse complement.
AATGCATTTTAAACATGTCATAATATTTTAATTATTTTTTTATATTTCTTCTACGTTTTTTTGATACTTGGTTTGCTTATATACAAGTTTAACATGATTACATATTATAGTCAAATATGTGTAAGTTTTAGAAACAATGTAGATAATTAGCTTATATAAGTAGACTTCTCTACATATTATAGAGTAGACTTCAGTTGAAGTCTCATTTTTTTTTGTTTAATTAGCTATATGTTTAGTTGTCTATCTTTAACTTTTGTATATGTTTATTTTCAGGTAATGGTTCAGTTAGCTGGTTGTTCATGATGATTACAATCTTGACAAAGAGACTGATATTGACAAGTAATAACAGACTTTAGCTGAAGTATGTACAAGTAAAAGCAGACTTCAGCTGAAGTCTGTACATGTAAACGCAAACTTTCGTTGAAGTGTGTACATGTAAGAGTAGACTTCAGCTGAAGTCTGTACATGTTAAAGTAGACTTCTACTGAAGTCTGTACATGTAATAGTAGACTTCAATTGAATTTTGTACAAGTAAAAGCAAACTTCAATTGAAGTCTACTTCAACAGACTAGACTTCAAAAGAAGTTTCCAGAGCCAAAAGTAGATAGTTTGACGTGTATTTCTCATATAACTTGTAAGTTGTTTGAGTCCACTCGAGTTAGTATAGAAATTAAATATTTGTCGATCCAACATACATTTTCCTTGCAGCCTACCCAAAAAATTACAAGCATACAAGTTGAGGTATAAAATTAAAAGAATATAACTACTTGAGACTTCAATTAGAAAAATTACAAGTGGAAGTCTGAACATGTAAAAGAAAACTTCAACTGAAGTTTGTACATGTAATAGCTGACTTTAGATGAAGTCTGTGCAGGTAATAGCAGACTTCAGTTGAAGTATGTACATGTAATAGTAGACTTCAATTGAAGTCTGTACATGTAAAAGCAGATTTCAACTGAAGTCTACTTCAACAGAGTAGACTCCAAAAGAAGTTTCCAGAGCCAAAAGTAGACTTCATT
>JAKUCM010003834.1:0-81855 GCA_023374145.1 Lepidium sativum | reverse complement strand
AGGTGAATAAGCTGGTTTAGTTGTCTAGACGGGGGCGCTTCTCGTTCTTCACGTCTTCATCAAATATTTTGTTTGGATGTGTGTTCCGAGCCTTGGAAAGAATTGCACAGTCAGCAGATATGGGGTTGTTTTATTTCGGACGCATCGTCAACGTCGTTCAGAATAATACAGGAGACAGTAAAAGTTTGACGTGAAGCTAGGAAGTTGTACATTGACACTTTGATATGGAATTTGCAAGTTTGGCCAATAATGTGTTTTAAACTTTCAGGAGTTTTAGTTTTTAGTGCTTCATTGTTATCATCTCCCTAGGTAAAAAGGTAACAAAGTTTGGTTATTATTTGTATGGAAGGTGTAGGTGTGTTTTTGAGGTGCAAGGGCATTGAATATACCTCAATTGAACTATTTATTTCCTGACATGTAGATAGATGTCTACACTTATAAATTTTAATCGATGTAGAAAATATTGTATTTTTTCTATTTTATATTTTACATAGTTTATTTTTTATTTTTTTTCTAATTTATATTTTTAGTTGAAGTGACTGCTTTTTGTTAGTCATTAAACAGATGATTAGTACCTAATTGGAAAAAAAACAATTGAAATTAGTAACCGCTACTACGTCTACCAATCCTTTTAAAAAAATTATTTTGCTAGAACATCAAACCTAATTAGTATTATATATAAGTTGAGTCATTTATAATAAAATAGTTTCTTTTTCTTGACCACTAAATTGAAGTATTTTGATAAGTTAGTTAGTTTGATTATTCTTAAGTAATATGTAAGTTTAGGTTTTTACTACATAAAATATTATTTATCAGTTTGGTCATTTTTAATTGGTATTCAGATTATGGATAGTTTATTAAGTAAAAAACTATTTTTTTCATATTTTTAAAAAGAATCATATTCTTTTTTGTTTTGTAATTTAGATAACTTTTCTAATAATTTTGGCCATACGATATGATATATTATACTTCTAATCAATATATTGGTTTGGTATAGATTACAACATAATATAACTTAATTTGATGTGAGACCTTTGAATGTCCATATTATAGTAAGTAATGTGATTAAGTACTTCTAATCAATATATTGGTTTAGTATAGATTACAACATAATATAACTTAATTTGATGTGAGACCTTTGAATGTGCATATTATAGTAAGTAATGTGATTAAGTAAATAATAATTGTCTTTTTATTTTTTTTTATTAAAAAATAAAAAATTTCTAAAACAAAAGCTCATGTGGCAAGAAGATATGAGTGATGTGACAAGAAGATAGGAGTTTGAGAAAGATGAGTTGGATGGCTTAAAAGGTCTCAAAGCCTTGCTTTTATTAGTATAGATGTCTTCTATGGTGCACAATAGCAAGACAATCACGAGAGGAGAGACTAGAATAGAGAGTGATTCATCTTCCTGAGTGTTGTGAGATCCTTGTATAGTCTCTAAGCGAATCTATCCTTGTGTACAAAAGTCTATAACAAAGTATTACTACAAGTGTGTAGTGTGTGAGTGTGTATTCTCTTTTTAAAGGTAGGGATTTTGGGAGATAGAGTTTTCCCACAAGTACTAATTAGAAGCCAGGAACTCGTAAATCTTGTCTCTTTAAATTTCAGTCTTTAGTCAAAACTAAAATGTGAACCAAAAGCAATACAAGTGAATCCAATACCCTTAACACTTATCTAGTTGCATGTTTTATGTCGCAACAAAACTATTTTAAATTGATATTTTTTTTTCTTATCACGTGTTTTACACAGGGATACAAGTGTCCCTAACAGAAGTGCTCCCAAAGATACACTTTGGTTTAAAGAATAACCAAAAATAGCTTTTATATATACAACCTTATCATATGAGCTAAATAATTAACAAAAGATGGACATATTCTCTAGTCTGAATTGAACAATATAAACATTTAACTAGAGTTCTAAAGATTAACAATATTCGATAGGATTTAATTACTCGCATCATGGCTTTTGTCTCGCATATTGACTATTTTTTAGTGTCCCAACACTCTTTAGGACATACTAAGGAGATTGAGATCGACCCATGCCTTTGAGGAACACTTATCATCATTTAATCATACGTATTATGTCATCTAGTCGTTTTTGTTGCTGTCCACTAGATTTTATTGATAAGATTTGGCAAAATATTACAAACATATACATCTCAACTCAAGTATATAGTAATTCAAAAAAAAGTTATGTTTTTTCTAGAGATGCGTCTAACAATAAAGATCAGCAAAAAAAACACATGTTATTCATCAACTTCCGTTATACAAAAGCCATTTCCGATGAATTGTTGTTTTGATTAGCTTAACAATAAAACTTTGTTGATCTGGAAATTCAGACAAACATGCATATAAAAAATTGACTGAATTAAAATGTCCATGACCACCGATTATCTAAAATATTGGAACTCTAAATACAATTAACAACAATCTAGGACAAGAAGCTATAAACTTAAATCAAAGACACGTTTAAACCCCGAACCATGTTAAGTTGATGAATAAGTGAAACCAAACCAAAAACTATGTTTTTGTTAATGACCGACCAACATCGCTAAAAAAGCTGGTCTATGCCAAAACTAAATCAGCCACCATCATCACATATGATGCCGAACAATTTAAGCAAAACCTAAGAATCATAACAGTAGTTCACAACCACAAACTAGATTAGCTATAATCCAAAACTAAGCACTTCAGGGACCCAAAAACTTGAACTAGCTAAGGACTAATCTAGCTAGATCTAACCATTCTAGTCTATTCGAAACCAGCCAAACTAAACTTCTAATCCATAAATGAATAGAAAAAATAAACTAGCCAAACAAACATAATTATTCCACGTATCAAATCTAACAATTAAAAATTTGTAATATCTTATTATATAATGCTATATATATGTATCAAAACAAATAAGAAGTAATCCACAAAACGTTTGGGCTTTAATGGGCCCATTTAGAAACAAATTTTGTCCGTCCATAATTAATTACAGGTTATAGGTGGCGCGAAGACGTCAGTAATAGACGCAAATAAAGTGGCGGTAGAAGTTTACATGCAACAATGGTGTTCGTGTCATTCTCTTCTTCTCCCGATTCGAGATAATTTTGTATGTATTTGGGTTGTCGATCCATTTCTACATAAAAATATCATATAGCATCAATAACATACGAACTTTGAACCTAGTTTTAAATCCACACGTTTGGTAAATTTAAAATCTTATTACACACGTTTTTAAAATTCCAAACCTTATTACACGCAATTCAAAGTTGATGATGTAATTTAATAAAAACTGTAATTATTATTGTTAAACCGAACTATCTAAACCTGATTTCGGCTTTAATTGAAAATAAAGACCTGACCAAATACCCAACCAAAGACCCGATTACTGCCTTAACCAAATACCCAACCAAAACCCGACAAATCTGTTGGTTGGGTAAAAGTACGGGTCTTCGTTACGACAACCATGTGGAGATGTCGAGTTTGCAGGTAAGTAAGAGCTTTTGCGCCAAAATATGTTTAGGAAACTCTTTTTGTGTGGGTTTTTATCACAACAAGAAGTCCAATCTCTACAAAATTTTACTGAAATTGCCGATACATCTGAAGAATTCGATCAGAATTACTAGTGATATATTGTATATCAGAGATGGAAGAAGAGGAGATTCAAAAGGAAAAATCTCTAACTTCCTTATTATATTGTGCAATGTTGTTGGGTTAATCTTAGTGCTAACGTTGTTGGGTCACTCTTAAAGACCAAAGCATATGTTTTCATTGTTTCCCCAGCTTTTGTCACACAGGTTGAGAATTAGTTTGATCTCAGAGTTAAATCAGTACGCTTGGATAATGCTCAAAAAGAAGGTTTGGACTACACTGAAACTTTCTCTCATCTTGCTAAAATGGCAACAATCAAGCTTCGTCTTATGGTTTCCACTTTAAAAGGTTGGTTTCTGAAGCAGCTTGTTATCTCTAATGCATTTTTAAACGGTGATTTGGAAGAGGAAGTCTATATGCGTTTTTCTGAGAGTTATGCAGAGAGTAAGGGGGACCATATTCCCAAGAATGCTGTTTGTCGTTTGAAGAAGTCCATTTATGGTCTGAAACAGGCTTCTCGCCAATAGTTTCTCAAATTTTATGCTGCTCTTCTGGATTTAGGCTTCTCTAAGAGTCATGGTGACCACACTCTGTTTATTAAAGCTTTTGCTGCTGATTTTATTGTGGTTCTAGACTATGTTGACGACATAGTTGTTGCCAGCACTACTAAAGACGTTGCTGAGTCTCTAACTTCTGGTTTGCAGAGTCGCTTCAAGTTGAGAGATCTAGGTCCTCTAAAGTATTTTTGGGCTTAAAAGTCGCTAGAACATCATCTGGTATTTCTCTTTGTCAGAGAAAATACACTATGGAACTTTTGTCTTCTACATGAATGCTTGCTTGCAAGCCTTCTTCAGTCTCTATGACTCCTAATCTCAAATTACTCAAGTCTGATGGTGTTTTGCTTCCAGACAAGGAACACTACAGATGTTTAGTGGGGCGTTTGATGTATCTCTGCATCACTCGACCTGATATTTCCTTTGCGGTTAACAAACTCTGCCAATACTCCTCTGCTCCTCGTTCTACACACTTGCAGACTGTCTATAAGGTTTTGGCTTATCTCAAAGGATCTGTTAGCAAGGGTTTGTTTTACTCCGTAGATCCTGATTTAACTTTAAAGGAATTTGCAGATGTTGATTGGGCAGCATGCCCATATAGTAGACATTTTACTACTGGCGTTGCTATGTTTTTGGGTTCTTCACTCATCACATGGCGTTCTAAGAAGCAACCCACTGTTTCTAGATCATCTGTTGAGGCAGAATATAGGGCTTTAAATCTTGCAACATGTGAATTAATGTGGTTAGTCACTCTTTTCCATGACTTATACATTCCATTCTCATCGTTGCCAGTTCTCTTCTCTCATAGTACGGTTGCTATTGCTATTGCCTTGAACCCTGTTTTTCATGAAAGAACCAAACACGTAGAGTGGGATTGTCATACGGTTTGTGAGCGGCTTGACAAGGGTTTTAATGAAGATGCTTCATGTTAAGATAGATGATAAAGTCGCTGATATTCTCACCAAACTTCTCTTCCCTCATCAATTTGAATATTTGCAATCCTAGATGTATCTGCACAACATTTCCACCACATCTTGAGGGGACTAATATAAAGGATCTCTGGTTTAGCTAATTTAACCGGTTTAGTTATTTAGAATTGTACATACCAATTTGTTTGGTTAGTTTTATCTTTTGGATTCTTTTGGTTATTGTATAAAAGTGGAACAATTTTAGTTTTGAAATGTGATTTTTAAGATCGTTGTTCTTCCTCTCAAACGTGTTAAGATATATGGCCTGTTAATGTGATTAAGTTTGTATTATAAGATTTCTTCGAGGAATCGAGTCAAAACATAGACATAATTTGTCATGCTCGATGAAGTTTGTTGATTTGATGTTGATTTAGGCTTTTGATCCCAGTATGATACTAGTAGATTCAAGGGTTTAAACACTGTCTGCTGAAATTGAGATCTCTGCTCTGTTGTTATTTTCTTTGGTGCAAAAGAAAGTTGGGATTGGTGGATCTGCTTCAGCTTCTGCAGATTCACAGATAGGTAGGAGCAAGACGCCAAAGCAGATTACACATGGTTTTCACTTGGTGAAAGGGAAAGCTTTTCACGAGATGGAAGATTATGTGGTTGCCAAATTCAAGGAAGTTGATGACAATGAGCTTGGTGTAACACCCGCGTTCCGCGGACCCTTCGGGTGATTCCGGATGGGTTCGAGGGACAAAGGAAGTTGTGTGAGAAAGTAAGGAAAAGTCTGGGGTTTTGATCGGACAAGGCTAAATGCCATTCGGACAAGGCAATGTGTCATTCGGACAAGGCCAAGTGCCATTCGGACAAGGCAATGTGTCATTCAGACAAGGCCAAGTGAAATTCGGACAAGGCCGCAGAAATTGGACAAGGTCGCGAGAATTTCGGACCAGGCTGCGTGAAGTTCGGATAAGGTCGCGTGAAATTCAGACCAGGCCGCGGGAAGTTCGGACTAGGCTGCGGGAAATTCGGACAAGTCCATGAAATTCGGACAAGGGAGTGACAGTGTCCGAACGGGTAGTGTGTTCGGACAGGAAGTGAAGTGTTCGAACAGGGAAGTTGAGTGTCCGAGCTGAAGGGAGTAATAGTGGGAAGTGGCTGGGCCGTTCATGGGTCGGTCCGGGACATAAGTGTCCAGCAGATTGGACTTGATCCAATTCAGGTGGGCTCGAATTTGGCCCACCTTGGGGCGAATTAGGGTTAGGGTTTTTCACCCAAAACCCTATAAATAAGGATCAAAACTGCCGCAGCCCAAAAATCATCACGAAAATCTCTAAGGAAATCGGAATCATTGTGAAAGAACTCTAAGACCGATTTTTGCCGAATCGAGCAAGGGAAAGAGCGGATCGAGAGCGATCAAAACCGGATCCGAGTATTTTGATTGGCAATCGCATCAAGAGGTGTCAGAAAAGGCTAAGGCAAAGGTGAGTTTTTCGGGACCGTTGAGGTGATTCTTGGTTCGTTTTGGGCAATAGTGGGATTAAGTCTTAGATGGGTTAGGATTGCGTGATTGATTGGATGAATATGTACTATTTTCCGTTCATGATTGGTGTTTTGGTTGATTCGGGTGAATCCGAGTAATTAAGGCAACAGATCTGATCGGACTCTGAGCATATGAGTATGCTGGACTCTGTGCATGAATAATGCTATCTCTGACTTGATTGATTGTTGTTTAATACGTATCTGGTTTGGCCTAGTGGGACGGAATGACCGACTCACTAAGCAAATTCGTTTGCTTATCCAATCTGCGTGATTGTAGGTGATTTACCCAAAGATCGTGAAAGTGGCTAAGTAGGAGCGAGACCGAGGCGAGAAGGAGGAAGGATGGAATAAGACTGGGTTAAAATAGGTCTAGACACATTTAAATTCGGACATTATTGCAAACTTGGTGTACTAGAACCTCTTGAGTTGGTTTATGCATATGTTTTGAGCTTATAAAACTGTCAAAAACCCGAAAAAGACTAAGTAAAGAAAGAACCTAAAATTGACTAAGTGTTTGGTCTGCCCAAGGCCAAACTGAACCGAATCCGGATGTAGGCATCTTGAGTTAGGGTGTCACACTTGGCCTATTTGCTATCTTCGACGACCATCTTAGCCACGAGATTTCCGACTACTTGTGCTCTCATTTGTTTGAGAACATCTTGAAAGAGGTAATGGAGTTTTATCTTAAAAAATCCTTGGAAGTCGGTTTCTAACTCGAGAATATGAACTAATGTTGTTGTTGATGTTTTAATGGGTAAGCCAAATTTCTGGCAAGAGCCCGAAACAGCGATAAAGAAAACATATTATATAACGTATACGACTGGACAAGGCATCTGATTTGGGGAAAGGCGGTTCAACAGCTGTGAATGCGATATTAATCAATTGCCAGAAGTTGGTGGTTGCTAATGTTGGAGACTCTCGAGCTGTTATTTGCAAAGATGGTGTTGCCAAGAAACTCTCAATTGATCACGAGCCCAACACGGAGAAGGATGACATTGAGAAGAGAGGCATATTCGTTTCAAACTTTCCTGGTATTTAAAAATCGATCACATATGATATATGCAAAGGTATTCTCGGTTTTTCTTGGTTGAATGTGATAGGTTGGTTGTGCATTTGGCGTTCATGAGTAAGGGAAGAAGAACCAAACAAAGTGGCTAAGTGTCGAAGAGTCTATTTTGGAGACATATGATGTGTCTGCATTTTAGCATGTTTTAGAGGCATTATTTAGCATGTTTTGCATTCATACTTGTAGTATTATCATTGTTTTATGTACTTTTAGGCTTAATTTTCATATCTAGTATTGGGCATTGCATACATTGCATAAATGGCAGATTTCAGGTACTTTAGGAGCTTATTACGGAGTATTTTGGACTACAAGAAGATCTATGGGTGAATCGATTGGCCTAAAGTTGAAGTTCAGGATGTGATCTAGAAGATTTGGCATATCTCTATAACACTCGAGCATGACACTCGACCATCACTTGGTCGAGTGGTTTTTCGCACCAGAACGTTGACTTTTTCGTCAGAGTTGACTTTTTTGGGGCTTTTTGTAAAAAGGCCTATAAATACCCCTTTATGTAATTGAGCAAACCCTAGAACGTTTTAGCCTCTTTTCTTTAAGCAAAAAAGATTTTTCTCCTTTTTCCTTTGTAATTTCTTTTTCTTTGAATCTTAGATCCTTGTTGATCTTTTGAGAATTCGATTTTCTGCTTTCAATTATTGTTGTTCATCTCTGTTTGATCTTTATGATGATGTTAATGGTTTACAGTTCTTGGTTTATGTTCTTCATCATGAATATTGAGTAGATCAAATAGGGTTCTTGAGGAGATGATGAGATTATGGTAGATTTAGGGAATTCCAGACTTGTTTAGGTTTGATTAGGCTTAGATCTCTTCAATCTAAGTGTCTTTAATGCTTATTTCTTTCTGATCAATTGAAATATGATGGTTTGGTGTTTCCCACCCAAAAGGTGTTTATGATAATGCTTGATTGAACTTAGGTTGAGATAACTTCTCCTACCTCAAGAGATGGACTGTCTAGGGTGTTATTAGGCTCTGTTAGGTCTGTGTTTAGTGCCTCATGAGCTCTCTAATCGTTGGTGAGAATCAAGTCTGGTTAGGGTTTGAGAGAGGTCTCATTGCATGAAAATGAATGTGATTGCTGTGATTCATTGCCTAGAGGTCATCTAAATAGGTTGATAAACAAGTTTGGAACCCCTAGGAATGCCTTGATCGTTGATCCTTAACCTCAAGAACCCACTTTCCTTAATTGAATTTTCGTCTTTTGTAGCACTCTGTTTTTCTGCGAAAACTCTGTTTCTTCATTGCTCTGTTTTCTTTGTTATTGCTCTGTTTTTAGTTGCTCTGTTTTCGTTCTTTTTTTGCGTTCTGTTTTTACTCTGTTTTGCGTTCTATTTCTATTCTGTTTTGCATTTTGTTTTCATTAAGCTTGATAAGCATAATATCATTCACCATAATCATTCTGGCTTAGATTAGGTTGACACGTTACTGTATTGCAATTGATTACATAACAGTATGTTATTTGATAGCCGTAAAATCTTGTTATCAAATTGGCACCGTTGCCAAATGGGTTCTAGTTAGCTACAATTAGGATTATCACTTTCCTGAGACTAAGTTCTACGTGTGTTTCCTTTTTCTTCTGTTCTTTATAGCTTGTTTCTGGGTTTTGTCTGTTTTGCAGGAACACTCGATCAAGACACTCGACCTACACAGCTCGAGTGCCGTGATTTTTGAACTCCCCAGAACACTTAACTTCAACACTCGATCAACCCTTGGTCGAGTGTCCGTTTTCTGAGCCAAAATCCACCTGTATGCATACTAGATCAAAGGGTAGTGAACATCTCATCCCTTACTCAGACAACATAGACAGATTTCCTCGTGAACAGTTGCGGACTCAGCAGAACAGTTTGAACGAGGAGCTTCAGGATCAGGTTAGGATGGTGATGCTACTGAGCCAGGACATCGTCCGAGGCGAACAAGACGCATTTGAGCTGGTGATGCTCCCAATATCCACACTACACACCATGGAATTGTTCCACCTGCCATTGGCAACAACAACTTTGAGATTATGAGTGGTATGATCCCCATGGTGCAGAACAGTAAGTTTCATAGTTTGCCATCTGAGGATCCGCTTGATCACCTTGATGAGTTCGAGAGACTAACCAGTTTGACCAAGATTTATGGGGTCAGTGAGGATGCTCTGAAATTGAGGCGGTTTCCATTCTCTCTTGGAGACAAAACTCATTTGTGGGAAAAACACTTGCCGCAAGGGTCTATAACATCTTGGGATGCCTGTAAACAAGCCTTTCTGGGTAAATTATTCTCCAACTCCAGAACTGCGAAGCTTCACAACTCTATCTCCGGTTTCAAGCAAAACCATTCTGAGACATTCTCTGAGGCATGGGAACGATTCAAGATGTACCAATCTCAATGCCCCAATCATGGATTCAATGCTGAATCTCTCCTAAGTACTCTCTACAGAGGCGTTCTTCCCAAGATTCGAATGATGTTGGACACAGCCATCAATGGGAACTTTCTGAACAAGGATGTCGATGATGGTTGGGAACTAGTTAAGAACTTAGCCCAGGCAGATGGGCAGTACAACAAAGACTATGATCGGACTCCCCGGGGTACAACAGATCCAGACATGGTCAGTAGGAAGGAGCTCAAAGCCATACAAGACAAGCTGAATATGTTGCTTTACGCGTAGCAGAAACAGGTGCATCATGTGAGTGAAGCAGAACATGTTGAAGAGGATGAAGATCAGGTAGAGGAGGTCAGTTTTGTGCAGAATCAGGGAAACAGCTATTGCCCCTACAACAATTACAAACCTAACCCAAACCTCTCCTACAGGAACAACAATGTGGCTAATCCCCAAGATCAGGTGTACCCCACAAAACAGCACAACCAGCCTCCATCCAAACCCTTTATCTCCAAACCACAATACCAGCAAATGCATCACCAACCCCCTACTGTACCACCTGGATATGAGAACCACAACCCACCCCAACCCCAACAAACACCTGAGGTTATGGACATCTTGCAACAAATCCTCAAAGGTCAGACAACTACAACATCATAATTGACTAGGAAGTTTGCTGAGGTGCACACAAAGATAGATGCTTCTCATAGTGATCTCCACTGCAAGTTTGAGACTCTTAATGCCCACCTCAAGTATGTCGAGAATCAGCAAGGCTCCTCATCTACTGTGAAACCGGCTGTACAGCTACCAGGAAAGGCTGTTCAGAACCCTAAGGAGTACCATGCCAACGCCATTACACTCTGTAGTGGCCGTGAGTTACTGATCCGTGCTGAGGATGCATACGCCACTAAGGACAGTGTCATTCAGGAGGGGGAGGATGATTTGGTCGAAGAACAGCCAGAAATCAGCACGAAACCGCCGAAATCCAGAACACTCAAACCTGACACTCGACCACCACCTGGTCGAGTGTCACCTCCTGAAACCCCAAGGCCGTTTGCTCCACCGCCTTTCAAACCCCAACTTCCTTTCCCACAGAGATTCAAGAAGGATGTTGCAGACATATACAAGGCTCTCTTCGAAAAACAGATGATGGATGTTGAGGTGAAGATACCAATTCTGGATGCCTTCATGTTAATGCCCCTTTACCAAAAGTTTTTGAAGTTGAAGGGATGGTTGTGCTAACACATGAGGTCAGTGCTGTTATACAGAGGAAAGTCATACCTAAGAAGCTAGATGATCCAGGGACATTCACAATCCCATGCTCCTTAGGTCCTCTCACGTTCAGGAGTTGCCTATGCGATCTAGGAGCATCGATCAGCTTAATGCCGCTGTCAGTTGCCAAGCACTTAGGCTTTGACAAGTACAAGACCTGCAAGATATCTTTGGTCTTAGCTGATAGATTGGTTAGGATTCCGCATGGCATTTTGGAAGATCTACCGGTTTAGGTTGGAGGAGTGGAAATCCCAACAGATTTTGTTGTTCTCGATATAGGAGAAGATCCCAAAGACCCCTCGCTGTTTGGTATACCTTTCTTGGCCACTGCAGGAGCTGTGATTAATGTACCAAAAGGAGAAATTGAACTGAATTTGGGGAAGGGGATGAACTGAATTTGGAGCTGTGATGAGGAAACCGACTATTGAGGGTCAGCTGTTTGTAGTTCAGGAGATAGATGGTCTTTCAGAGGATCTATTTGAGGAATTAATGGAAGAAGATCATCTTGGTATTGCTCTGACAAAAGATGGTTGTGATGGGTACGTGCATAGGGAAACAGAGGTTTACGAGAAACTATTGGACTCTTACAAGCCTCTAAAAGGGGAAAATCGGTTCGAGACTGTACACTCAACCATGACACTCGACCACTATAAGGTCGAGTGTCATGATTCAGCCCCGGATTGCTTACACTCGACCAACATACTTGACCACACCAAGGTCGAGTGTCATCCTTCAGCAGATACAGACGATTGGTCGGAGCTCAAATCACCAAAAGTGGATCTCAAACCACTCCCCTCAGGGCTCAGGTACGCGTTTCTTGGAACCAACTCAACATATCCTGTGATTGTGAATGATGCATTAACTGAGGATGAATTAGATATGTTGCTTGCTAAGTTAAAACGGTTTAGGATACTCATTGTCTGATATTAGAGGAATTTCTCCTGACTTGTGCACTCATAGAATTCACCTTGAAAATGAATCCTACTCTAGCATGGAACCTCAAAGGAGATTAAATCCAAATCTGAAAGAGATTGTTAAGAAGAAAATTTTAAAATTGCTAGATGCTGACATTATTTACCCTATTTCGGATAGCAAATGGGTATCTCCTACGCATTGTGTACCCAAGTAGGGGGGGGGGGGGAATAACTGTTATTAGGAATGAGAATGATGATTTGATTCTCACTAGGACTGTTACAGGGCATAGGATGTGCATCGATTTTAGGAAATTGAATTATGCATCTAGGAAAGATCATTACGCCTTACCCTTCATTGATCAAATGCTAGAGAGGTTGGCTAATCATTCATGTTACTGTTTCCTTGATGGATATAGTGGATTTTTCCAGATCCCTATACATCCAAATGATCATGAAAAGACAACCTTTACATGCCCTTATGGCACATTTTCATATAGAAGAATGCCATTTGGTCTCTGTAATGCACTTGCTACTTTTTAACGTTGCATGACTTTGATATTTTCAGATCTGATTGAGGAGATGGTTGAGGTGTTTATGGACGATTTCTCTGTCTATGGCTCTTCTTTCTCCTCTTGTTTGTCGAATTTGTGCAGGGTTCTATCTAGGTGCGTTGAAACAGACCTTGTGCTCAATTGGGAAAAGTGCCACTTTATGGTGAGAGAAGGCATCGTCCTGGGTCATAAGATATTAGAGAAGGGGATTGAGGTTGACAAAGCCAAGATAGAAGTGATGGTTCGGTTATAGCCTCCCAAAACAGTGACGAACATTAGGAGTTTCTTGGGTCATGCTGGGTTTTACAGGCATTTTTATTAAGGACTTTTCTAAGACTGCTAGACCTCTAACTCACCTCTTCTGTAAGGAAACATAGTTCATCTTTGATGAAGAGTGTCTCAAAGCTTTTCTGGAACTCAAAGAGGCCTTAGTGACATCACCTATTGTTCAAGCACCAGATTGGACTCTTCCTTTTGAGATAATGTGCGATGCTAGCGATTACGCTGTTGGAGCAGATCTGGGACAAAAGAAGGATAAGAAGTTCAATGTGATTTACTATGCTAGTAGAACGCTGAATGAGGCTCAGGTGAAGTACGCCACGACAGAGAAGGAATTACTTGCATTGGTGTTTGCCTTTGAGAAGTTCAGGTCCTATTTGGTTGGATCGAAGGTTGTTGTGCACACAGATCATGCAGCTCTGAGGTACTTGATGAAAAAGAAGGATGCTAAGCCTAGACTACTTAGGTGGATTTTGCTGCTGAAGGAATTTGAAATGGAAATAGTGGACAAGCCTGGGATAGAAAATGGTGTCGCGGATCACCTCTCTAGTATGTAGGTGAAGGGATCCCTTCTGATGAATGACGATATGCCAGAAGAGCATCTGTTGAGTTTCTCCATCAGACACTCGACCATGACACTCGATCAAGCCTTGGTCGAGTGTCCGCTTTCTGGTCAAAGGAGTTGCTTTAGGATCAGACTGTAACTTGCTGGAACTAGTTTGCCGTGGTATGCTGATCTGGTGAATTTTTTGGTAGGAAGAGAACTATCAAGGCTCTGAACTCTCATCAAAGGTATAAATTTTTTAGGGACGTGAAGCAGTACTTCTGGGATGAGCCACATCTCTATAAGAAAGGGTCTGATGGGCTATTCAGAAGGTGTGTGTCAGAGGAAGAAGTTAAGGGAATATTAGAGCACTGCCATGGATCTGCATATGGTGGAAACTATGCAGCATTCAAGACTGCACAAAAGATTCTCCAAACTGGGTTATGGTGGCCATCCATCTTCAGGGACTGCTAGGAGTTTATATCCAAATGCGATTGTTGTCAGAGGATGGGCAGTATAAGTAAGAGGAACGAGATGCCTCAAAATCCCATCTTGGAAATAGAGGTGTTTGACTGCTAAGGAATTGATTTCATGGGACCTTTTAACCCACCATCTTTGGGAAACAGGTACATTCTGGTTGTTGTATATTATGTTTCCAAATGGGTGAAAGCCATTGCATCTCCCACAAACAATGCAAATGTAGTACTGAACCTATTCAAACACATCATATTTCCCAGGTTTGGAGTGCCAAGAGTCGTGATCAGCGATGGAGGATACCATTTCGTCAACAAAGTCTTCGAGAGCTTGCTCAAGAAACATGGGGTTAAACACAAGGTGGCAACTCCTTATCATCCCCAAACCAGTGGGCAGGTTGAGGTATCCAATAGGCAGATCAAATCTATTCTCATGAAAGTAGTTGGGCTATCGAAACGTGATTGGACCGCCAGATTGGATGATACTCTTTGGGCCTATAAGAATGCTTTTAAGACACCAATTGGGAGAACGCCTTTTCAGCTACTTTATGGGAAGTCGTACCATTTGCCAGTAGAACTCGAATACAAGTCGATTTGGGCAACCAAGTTTCTGAATTTCTATTTCAAGACAGCCCAAGAGAAAAGACAGATGGATTTGCATGAACTAGAGGAGATCAGACTTGAGGCATATGAAAGCTCTAAGGCATACAAGGATCGTACCAAAGCAGCTCATGACAAGAAGATTCAGTCTAAGACGATCACAGCAGGTGATCAAGTGTTTCTCTTTAACTCTAGGCTCAAGTTGTTTCCAGGTAAACTCCGATCCAAGTAATCTGGTCCGTTTAAGATGGTGCAAGTTCAACCATATGAAGCAGTTACCTTGACCAACAACAAAAGGGAAGAATTCACAGTGAATGGTCACAGGGTTAAGCCGTACTTTGCTAACTGCACGATTCCCGAGGGAACTTTGGTTCTCCTCGATGAGCCACCTCATCTCCAATGAATATGAGGGAGTCAAGCTCGAGACTATAAACGAGCACAGTTGGGAGGCATTCCCAAAGGTATCCTCTGTATATACATTTCATTTTGCATCCACATTCAGCATATTTAATTTCTTTCGATACTCTTATTGTTTTTGCCTTTAATTGCATTTATTTCATCTTACATGCACTTGCAAGGATTTTTGTACGTTTTGCAGGGACGTGGGGCCCAAGATAGGACAGGTGGGGCCAGAACTTACATGATGGGACAACACTAGACCACGTCTGGTCGAGTGTCCCACTCGAGTGTCAGCTGCCATGTGACAGACTGACACTCAACCAAGCCTGCTCAAGTGTCATACTCGAGTGTCCCACCACCTTGCTTATTCCGAGGCATGCGCACCTATAAGTGCCAAAAGATGAAAAAGCGGACACATTTACTGCAAAAAATGGGTGAAATCTATCTTAAATGCCTTATCTTTTATATTTAATTTAAAAGATTTGATTTGATCCACATTAAAATTTGAAATTTGAAAAAAGATTCCTCCTTATCTCTCATCCCCTATATCAAGATGAGGACCCTCTCCCTTCTCATTCACACAAAAATCCACTCTCTCACTAAAAAATCTCTCTAGCTTTTCTCTCTTTTGCAGAAGCTTTCTTGTGAAAGTCGAGTGTAAGAGATCTCAAGTGTTCAATTCGATCAACAGCTGCTCGTCCCTCAGTGCATTTGTGACACTCGACCCCTACTGCTCGAGTGTCAAGCTCAAGTGTCACCTCTCCTTCCTCTTTCCGGTAAATCGATACCATGTCTGAATGGAAAACCAACCATGCTAGTCTCCTCCGACTCAGAGCCAAGAACAATGCTCGGTCCAGAAACCAGCCTCAGCAAAGGGAATCTTCTAGGAGCAAACCAGACAAAAAAGAGCGGAGAAGGTTAGTGATCCAATCAGAGAGTGAGTCGGGAGAAGAGAGGAAATACATATACGAAGATGATCCAGAGCTGGGACGTGAAGAGGGTGCAGAGGAAGACATGGAGGCTGATCTCATGGATGAGACACTCCAAGAAGCAGGGTATGGAGATCAAGAAGCTGAGGAAGCGAGGGAGATCATTCTGGCTGGAATGAGGGAGAAAGAGATGAAGAAGAACAATAACGCAGAGAAAGCCCTCAATGACCTGCGAAGGATGGATTTTGTAGGTACCCGCTACCCATTCAAGGAAGCATTGACCGCAATGGGATTAACTAGGAATGTGGACCTGATGCTCCAGAACTGTGGACTGTCCACGTTTTTGTCTCATCCAGAACATGCATACAAGGAGAAGACCATGCAATTCCTAGCCACAATCCAGATTGTTCTTTATGATGCAGACAATGTGCGTCTTCAGGAGAGACAAGGTGGCGGGTACTTCATCTTCACAATTAGGGGGCGGAACTACCGTTTTACTTTCAGAGCACTCCGGGATTTTTTCCGGTTCCCAAGAGTCGAGTCTGAGAGTTATGGGCCGGATTTTGACAGAGCCAAACTAGATTATCTATGGCGCTCTATAGCCTCAACAAGGAGCAGGTTTTCGTCAGCACGATCGAAAGCATCACTGATTCGGAATCCAGCTTTGAGGTATTTTCGCATGATCCTTGCAAGTAATTTCTTCTCACGCTTTACTATAGGTACTTTCAATCTTGGGGAGATGGAAATGCTGGTGACTACACTCAAAGATATTGTTGGAACGAGGAGTGATGGTTCCCTGATAATTGGAGACAGAAACGAAGCAGGTCTGACAATCTAGTTCGCTAACTAGCTTGTCACATACCACGATTGGGCGAGAGATAACAAAACTGGTGGACATGATGGCAAAATCACCATTGGAGGACTCGTTACTTGTATTCTGGAAAGGTGTGGAATACCCATAAATGAAGCAGAATGGGTGGATCCTCGATTCATGAACATCGACCATCTGAGGAGATGTCAATTCTTATCCACCGCTGAGGTGCAAGGTAAGCACGTCTACTTTTTTTATCACCTGCTTAGACCAAACACTTTCCTCCTGTTTCCAAACTGGAAATAGACATCGATAAGGATGGGGAGGAACACAGACTTTAACCCACAACTGGAGGCCTTGTATGATCCCAACGGTCCTCCACCACCTTCATCCCCTACCAACAATGAGGTGGTGGATCCTGAAGCATACTGTTTCGAGGAGTTCACTCCGCCACCACGTTAGGGAGCCCCGATCAAATAAGCACACAAGCACATCAGCTTGCTTCAAAAGATGAAC
The DNA here is from genome assembly GCA_023374145.1 of Lepidium sativum. Lineage (NCBI taxonomy): Eukaryota > Viridiplantae > Streptophyta > Magnoliopsida > Brassicales > Brassicaceae > Lepidium > Lepidium sativum. The sequence continues at coordinate 64,538 of JAKUCM010003834.1, read as the reverse complement.
AAATGGCTCATGAAAAGAATTAAAAAGCTGACTGCTAGTGATGAGACTAGAAGACGGGAGAATGAGGAGCCTAGAAGAAGGGTAGCTGTTTTGAAAAGAGATAGAGGGCAGTCACCAAGGACAGTTTATCCAAGGCGCGCTTCTTTGTCGATAGACAGCAACAACCAACACCAGATAGGCACTCCTTCGCAAAACACCGCAACATTCTCACATAGGTGGCCACTCGACCCTGAAGCCGCAAGCTCGAGTCAAACACTTGAGCAGCACCAGATCGAGCATCAACCGGGACACTCGACCATGGTGAGCTCGAGCGTCGACAGGATGACGACGGTTACATTGCAGTAATGCGGGACAAGGTTGCCGACTACTGGAACCTCTTAGAGGTACAAATTCCTTCCCTTCATTGTGTATACCATTGCATATTTTCTCCTGACTTGCTGGTCTAGGATCCTCTTTCGGGCTTTTTTACACACAAGAGACTGTGTGATTTAAGTTTGGGGGAGGAATCTAGAGGATATTTGACCTTGTTTTCTATGATTCTTAGTTTTGATTTTCCTCATTTCATCATCTGCATTTTATTTAAGGCATATAAAGGCCAAAAATATTTTTAGCATATTTGTTCATTTAAGGCGTAGAAAACCCATAAAAATTTGAAAAACCATGAAAAAGCATCAGTCAAAAACAGAGTGTTCATGTTGCTGCACTGCATTCATATAGGATTAAGTCTAGAGTTTTGGGAATTATCTGGCTAATGATAGACAGTCTTGCTAGGTTGATTGCCTAGTAACCATAGTGAACTCTTGAACTTGCGTTCTTCCCTCTTGAACACTGATTGGTAGATCGTTAACCTTAGAAACCGATGCTTATGTTGTGTCTCAAAAAGTACCAGATTTGTTGCCTCATAATCAAATTTAATTTTTGCCAAATTAGGGGCTTGAGATACATTGCATAAGATCCTTCCTTAGGTTCAGCTAGCTAAGTAGAAAGAAAAGCATAAGAAAAATATAGAATCATCCTTCTTACAACTCAGCTCGAATAATATGGTCAAAGATGAATGGGGACTGTGCGTAAACCCGTACCTTCTTGTGTTCATTGATGAAACCATTCTGATGTTGCCTAAGGTGAACCGGGACTGTGCGTAAACCCGTACTTTTTCGTGTTCCATTGATAAAGCTAATTCATTGATTCCTAAGGTGAACCAGGACTGTGCATAAACCCGTACTTTTTCGTGTCTCATTGATAAGGCTGGAGCAAATAAGTATGAGTTTGAGCAAATGTAGGAGTTGAAATATGAAGTGATTTAAATGCTGAATTAATCGTGTCTAGCTGAATTTGGGGAAGTTGAATCCCAAGGTCTTTGATCAATAGCCCCTCTTGCGGTCTGTACTTATAGACATAGGTTTCAAATATGAGTTTCTTAGAGTCCAGCTAAGTATTAGGAAGTATTTGGTTATTATGCTAAGCCTTGATGTAAATAGATTGTGGTTTTTACAACGGAATGGGGGTTCACTAGTGGATTACGGTTTTCAGCTTGATAAGTTGTTTGTTTGAGGTGAGATATTCCCATTTGTCACCAACCTCTCTTCCTTCTTAGCTCTATGCATATGCTTGATGGCAAGCAAAGTCTAAGTTTGGGGGAGTTGATGTGTCTGCATTTTAGCATGTTTTAGAGGCATTATTTAGCATGTTTTGCATTCATACTTGCAATATTATCATTGTTTTTGGTCCTTTTAGGCTTAATTTGCATATCTAGTATTAGGCATTGCATACATTGCATAAATGGCGGATTTCAGGTACTTTAGGAGCTTATTATGTAGTATTTTGGACTACAAGAAAACCTATGGGTGAATCGATTGGCCTAAAGTTGAAGTTCAGGCTGTGATCTAGAAGATTTGCCATATCTCTATGAAACTCGAGCATGACACTCGACCATAACTTGGTCGAGTGGTTTTTCGCACAAGAACGTTGACTTTTTCACCAGAGTTGACTTTTTAGGGATTTTTGTAAAAAGACCTATAAATACCTCCTTTATGTAATTAAGCAAACCCTAGAACGTTTTAGCCTCTTTTCTTTAAGAAAAAAAGACTTTTCTCCTTTTTCCTTTGTAATTTCCTTTTCTTTGAATCTAAGTGTCCTTAATGCTTATTTCTTTCTGATCAATTGAAATATGATGGTTTGGTGTTTCCCACCCAAAAGGTGTTTATGATAATGCTTGATTCAACTTAGGTTGAGACAACTTCTCCTACCTCAAGAGATTGACTGTCTAGGGTGTTATTAGGCTCTGTTTGGTCTGTGTTTAGTGCCTCTTAAGCTCTCTAATCGTTGGTGAGAATCAAGTCTGGTTAGGGTTTGAGAGAGGTCTCATTGCATGAGAATGAATGTGATTGTTGTGATTCATTGCCTAGAGGTCATCTATATAGGTTGATAAACAAGTTTGGAACCCCTAGGAATGCCTTCATCGTTGATCCTTAACCTCAAGAACCCACTTTCCTTAATTGAATTTTCATCTTTTGTAGCACTCTGTTTTTCTGCAAAAACTCTGTTTCTTCATTGCTCTGTTTTCTTCGTTATTGCTCTATTTTCGTTCTTTTTTTGCGTTCTGTTTTTACTCTATTTTGCGTTCTATTTCTATTATGTTTTGCATTTTGTTTTCATTAAGCTTGATTAGCATAATATCATTCACCATAATCATTCTGGCTTAGATTAGGTTGAGTAGATTGCATCCAAATTGAATAGTTGCTAGCCCAGATGGATTGACACCTTACTGTATTGCAATTGATTACATAACAGTAGGTTATTTGATAGCCGTAAAATTCTGCTATCAACAGAGGGTTGGTTAAACACTGTTGTATTTTAAGTCTTATTAAGGATATCGTATTAAGGGAAATGAACCTTTGTATTTATTGGAAAACCCTAAGTTTGTGGGAGCTATCTATGAACAATGAATCTTTAACGCCTCTTATCTAATTCTTCATATTCTCTCTTCCTCAGTTCTTTATATTCTCTCCGACTCTCTTATTTGTTAGGGGATACTCTGAACAAAAGTGGTATCAGAGCATAGTAATGGCCCCAAGCCTGTTCTAGAAGGTGGAGAAACATCGGCGATGACCCAACAATGGGAGAAACACATCGCAAAATTCGAGCTGAGAGCCGAAGAACAGCAATCGGCGATTCCGGCTACAAACCATAGTGTGAAGGAGGTGTGCTCAAAGCTGGAAATGGTGGAGAAAGCAAACACATCGAGGTTTGATAAGTTGGATATGATGTTTGCTCAGCTTTTGAAGGAAAAGTTAGCCGAGAAAGGAGTGTACGAGTACGACACACCGATTGCGAGTGCAGCACTGACCCCAGCGGAGAAGGAGACGAATCTAACAAGCTTGGGTACTCCGATATGTCCTATCTGTGGCATGGGTGATGGTCTATTACCTTTACCTCTCACTCCTTCAATGATAAGGTTAGACACTTCCTCACCTTCTCTGAACATTACGAGATTCCGTTGTATGAGGGGCATAATCCAGATGATTGGATATACAGAGTGGAGAGGTGTTTTGTGCAAAATCGAACACCGGAGCATGAGAAGCTTTCAGAAGTGTTGTCGTGCCTGACTGGTAGTGCTTCGACTTGGTCGCGAACTGCACAAGACCGTTCCGTTTGGAGAGACTAGTTAGACTTCAAAGAGAGATTTAAATAAGATTCATATTGAGCAGAGGCTGCAATGTGCTGATGCAGTTGGTGCAACTCAAACATATGGGAAGTTTGACAGAGTACTTAGAAAGGTTTGAGGAGCTCTCAGGAGAAGCTCCGCAGATACCAGAAGACTTGTTAGAAGCCCTATTCTTGGCAGGTGTGAAATAGAACTTGAGGGAAAGAGTGATGATGTGCATGCCAGTGGGTATGGATGATCTCATTGATGTGGCCAAACTTGCGAAGAGCATCATCACCAAGAGTACTAGTATGTGTCAAGCAAGCAATTCAGCTAACAGACCTTCCAACATTATACCGAGAGGAGTGGGAGATACCGGCCCAAACATAGAGATAAGAACACTGACTGAACCGAGGAAAAGTGCTTCAAATCCGTGTAGATGTTGCGGGGAAAGGTTTTTCGCAGGCCACAAATGTAAAACTCAGCAGAAACTAAGGTTAATGGAGGCCAATGAGCTAGAAGTATGTGATGATGAAGTAGAAGAATCATCACAGGAGACTACCCTAAGAGAATTATAGGAGAAACCCTTAGAGAAGCTGATATTCCTCATATTTTGTCGGTTTGAGCTCATTATTACAATTATATTTGGGAAATTTGTCTATGTTTTATTGAGATTTCAGGTCAAAAGCGTTCAAAGTTGAAATCATGTTTGAAGGTGGACTTTAGAGAGGTTCAAAGCATTTTCCGTCATTCTCCACAAAAGGAAGGACCGATCGATCTACCAAGGATCGATCGATCAGTCATCTTAAAGGATTATGCGCACGATCCGAAGAACGAATTGGTTTCTGAGAAGATCGACTCATCATCCAAGAGATCGATCGATCGCCCAGTGCTTGATCGATCCTAGCCTTTCGCAGAAACCTAATTTCGCGATTTTCAACCCTTGTTTTGGGCCTTATAAATTCTCTTTTTCCTATTTTTATTGGAGGCCGCCCTTTTGATATTAGAGTCGAAATTTTACAGAGTTTCAAGAGTTTTATAAGCTATGAAGAATTTATGAATCCTCTTTATCTTTGTTTATGCAATTTCAATTTCAGTTCATCATGATTTGCTTTATTCATTATTCTATTTCTGAGTAGATCTTAGATTGGATCTAGGGATTCTAGGGTTTTAGAATTCATTGTTGGGGAACAAATAGGATTGATGAGTAGATGATTCCCCTTCTAATACTCGAATCTAATGCATAGATTAGCCTGATCACCTAGTCAATAATTTTAGGTTGTTAACTTTCCATAAGATTGTTAAGAACTAGAACTAGGTTAGAAGAGCAATTCCTTCACTATCAACGAGAATTGATGCTAGGTTGGATTGTGGGTAATTGAACCTAAACGATAAAGCCTATCTCTAATCTGAAACCAACGAGAGTTAGGACCTTGAGGTTATTAGTAGAGGGGTAGAATATCCGATATCAGATTACTTTAATTATTTGATTACAATCACATTTAAGTTGTTAGAATTCACTTCTTTCATTCGATTGATATAGCTTGTGATTCAATAGATATTGAGAATGTAACTTGGTTCTTCGTGGATTTGATCCCTAAATAATATTTCGTTTGCTGTGCACTTGCAGTAGGATATAGGGTTAAAACTCGTTGTATCAAGTTTTTGGCGCCGTTGCCTGGGAACCAATAATTGCCTTTCGATTTTCTGTTCACAGTTTCAAGTCTATGTCGTTACTTACGTTTTCCTTTTTGTTTGTTTTTGTTCTTTTCCAGGTGTATGACCAGAAGTCAAGGTTTAGAACACCTATTCAATTTAGATAATCAGGAGCTTGCGAGAGTTGAAAGAGAAAACAGAAGAGCCAGAAATATGAATCCCCAGGAAATCAAGCGCATGATCTGCAGGACATGACCACAATGGTACAACAGTTGCAGAGAGAGTTAGCTGAGATTAGGAGAGTACGGGGACCTGCTCAACGCAGAGCGATAGGCGACATGGACATTCCGCACACTCACTACCAAAATCGCTAAGCTATTCAACCTCCTGGCTATTGAGAAGAATGATTATGAGATCAAACATCAACTAATTAGGTTAGTCAAGCAGTATGTCTTCAATGGACTTCCAGGGGAGAATCCTATGGACCACATATAGAACTTCGAGAACATATGCGGGACCACCACCTATAATGGTGTACCTGCTGATTATGTGAAGTGTAAGCTCTTTCATCACTCACTCTCCGACAGAGCTTCCAGGTGGTTAAGTTAACTACCTCCAGGATCACTCACCACATGGGCTCAGGTTCGAGCAGCATTTCTCGACCAATTCTACATGAAGTCCAAGATTGCAGCTCCAAGGAGCAAGATTTCATTGTTTCAGCAACGATCTGGAGAATCTTTGAATGAAGCGTGGGAACGTTTCAAGGAGTACCAGCGAGACTGTCCGCACCATGGGTACTCGGATGAACAGCTCCTCAACACCTTCTACAGCGGGATCGAGTGGGAGTACAAAAATTCTCTGAATGCTGCCAGCAATGGGGATTCATGACCAACACAAGGGACGAAGCCTTCACTCTGATTGACAACCTAGCTGCAAGTTCTGGTAGTCATTGTATGGAACATGATCGGACTAGGAAGGTAAACAGTGTAGAAATTCAGAGGATCGATGACATTGCTGAGAAGTTAGATATGCTGATCCGAGCGAATCAGGGTAGTCATAGGAGTGTGAATCAGGTTGAGGACAGTAGAGAAGTAGCTCAGGTTCAAGATACTTCGGCTGGTTCTGAAGATCAGAGGGAGGTCGATTATGTTAACTGGCAGAACATGGAACATAACCCAAACTACCTCTCTTTCAGGAGCACTAACGTTGAGAACCCACATGATATCACTTTTCCGGCACCCACACTGCCCCAAGGGTCACCGTTTCAAGGAAAGCCATTTGTCCAGAACTCAGGGCAGAGATGGAACAATCAGAAATCGTTTGCTCATAACGCAGGAGGGAGTAATTGGCAAAGACCATACAAGCCTTATGTACCGCCACCAATGCAGCAAAAACCTCCAGCAGCACCTTCAGGGACGTCGAACGAAGAAATCAAGGCCCTGCTTCAGCAGCTCGCTGTTGAGCACCAAAAGACTACCAGGGAGCTTAATGCTAAGATGGATAACATCTACACTGACTTGAATGGGAAGTTTGAGTCAGTCTCTATGCACCTCAAGAAGCTAGACACAAAAGTTGCCCACACTGCTGAAGCCATTAGACGCCCCCAAGGAGCCCTACCTGGGAAGGTTGAGAAAAATCTCAGAGAATCTTGCAATGTGGTGAAGTCTGAAGCAGGGATTTTGGTTGAGAGCAAGCACGATCCTCAAGCTCCCTACCTTAAGGAGCTTGAGAAGGTAGAAGATCAAGGATAGTTTACGATACCGTGCCAGGTTGGACAACTGGTTTTCAGTGATGGTCTATGCGACTCTGGAGCTAGTATCAATGTTATCTCCTTGGAGACTATGGAGAAACATGGTATTGAGCTGATGCAGAGACATCACTCCTCTGTTTCGTTTGGAGACGCATATTCCAAAGTCCCTAAAAGAAGACTTGTTGACTTCAGTCTCCTGGTCGGGAATTGCAAGATCCCTGCAGAGTTTACGGTTGTAGAGATGACAAGAGAAGGAGCTGTTCCGACTTGTTGGGAAGGCCGTTCCTCAACACCGCTGGCGCCAAGTTAGACTTTCTGAGTCGAAAAGTCATGTTGCAGAACGTTGATGAGGACGTTTCATACCCCATTCGAGGTTCTTCGAGTCGTTACTGTGGGATGATTCAAGATGATGAAGAAGATAGTGATAGTGATGAGCAGTATGAGTTGTTCCGCGAACACCAGAGGGATTCGGCTGCAACTACGATGTTAATGGTCTTGTTATAAAGATTTTTGCAGGCAGCCCTCGTATTGATGGTGGTGGAGTTTTCACGGTCAATGAAATAGGCCGCAATGGAACTGTTGCATTGCTAAATAGTTGAAAAAGTTTGTCATTGAGGAAATCAGTGTCCAAGGAGTGAGCAAACCTCACTCAAACAGTTCCGCCATCTGAATGGCGTCCGAGTCAAGCTAATGACTGTAAAAGAGCGTTGAGTGGGAGGCAACCCACTATTAGGTAATTTGTTTTTCGTTTTCCCCTTTCGTTTGACTTCATTTTTGTTTTTGGTGTTTTTGTTCAAAAATAGGAAGTTCTCGAAGGCATAGATCGATCGATCTACCAATGATCGATTGATCAAAGACATACAGTAGGATGCGCATAATCAAAAGCACGACCGAGCACAAGGCGTCGACCGATCAGGAATTGCACACGAGCTGTTGGCCGACTGAAAATGCATGGATCGATCGATCGATGTGTAGCGCGCGATATGTTTCCTAATTGGAGAAGCACATCCCGACCGAATGAGAAACACCCAACTAATCAAGCACGAAGAGGGCACGGTCCATAACACGACCTGAAAATCAAGGATCGATCGAGCATATCTACCGCACGATCCAGAGCACGACATGAAGAAAGGCGGATCGATCAAATAAAATAAGAAGATTTGCGCACGATCTACTGTCCGACCGAGCAGGTAAAGATCGATCGAGCAATGCACGCAAGAGCAAAGATCGATCGAGCACTCGGGGATCGATCGATCCCGACCCAGGTTCGTGTTCTTAAACGCGCAGAACAATTAATTTTCGCGAAACCCTATTGTGAAAATACTAAAAACTCGATTTCTCTCTCGTTTTTCACCCGATTTTGACGATTCAAAAGCCTAATCCGCTTAAAATCTTGTTCTTTATCCGATTTTGTGGTTTATAACTCCAATTAGCAAAGGTATGTCCTCTAAATTCGAATTTTTGATCCGATTTGGAGGTTGAATTGGGTGAAAGGGGAACTTGTTTTCTTGGTTGATTTTCATTGATTAACTGATACATATGTGATAAACAGGTTTTTGCGGTGTTTTCTCAAATACCAAAATGTCTATTTAATCAATTGTAGTACAGTATGGTGTCAATCCAATGGGAGAGCAACTAGCAATCAAGATATAATCTACTTATTCTAATCTAAACCAAATTCGGTTTTAGCGAGTGGTTATCTATCCTAGGTGACAATGAAATCTTAAAACAAAATGCTAAAAACGAAACAAAGTATTAGAATGTAAAAATAGAGCATTAAAAGTAAAGCAATAGTGAAACTAATAATAAAGTGCAACACGAAATCTCAACCTAAAGCAGAGTATTAAAATCACGAAAATTCAATAGAGGAAAAGCGGGTTCTCGAGGTTTAGGATCAATGATTAGGGTATTCCTAGGGGTTCTAGACTTATCTATCAACCTATTTAGATGACCTCTAAGCAAGGAATCACAAAGTAATCACATTCGCTCTCGCGCAATGGGACCTCTCCTAAAAGACAACCTGACTTGACTCTCGCCCAACGATTGGAAATTCAAGAGGCCTTAAGTATGGACCTTACAAAGCCTAATAACACCCTAGACAATCAATCTCTTGAGCTAGGAAGATGCTATCTTAACTTAAGCATGTTCAAGTGATTCCCCAAACGCCTCTCGGGGGGGATTCACCAAGAGATCGAATTTCAATTGATCAGAAAGAAACAAGCGTTAAGAACACTTAAATTAAAGAGATCTAAGACCTTAATTAAACATAAACAAATCTAGAAATCCCTAAGTTTTCCCCTAATCTCACCCTTTCCTCAAGAACCCTAGACTAACTTACTCAGAATTCATTAAATAAAACATAGACTTAAAACCGAAAATCAATTGCATAAAACTTAAGACTAGAAAAATCGTAAATGCCTTTGTAAAACTATGAGACTCAAAATTTTGCTAGAAAAGATTGTATATTGAAAGTATAAATTCTAGTACAATTTATAGATCAAAAGATCTTAAAGAAAAAGGAAAAATACTTAAAGAGAAAAAGGGAAAAATTCCCTAGAAAGAAAAATGGGAATTTCCCTTTAAAAGTCAAAAGGAAATTTCCTTAAGAAAGAAAAATAGAAAAAGAACTAAAAGATAATTGGGCTTGCACAAATGGGTTTTGATGGGCCTTTTTCGCAGAGAAGCCCAAAGAGTCAATCTTCATCCAAAGTCTTAGTTCTGGCCCGTAAAGGCACTCGACCAAGTGATGGTCGAGTGTCATGCTCGAGTGTCGGAGACTTGAGTGACAAATCTTCTAGTTTGCATCCTGAACTTCAACCTTAGGCCAGACGATTCCTCATTGGTCTTCTTGTTATCCGAAATACTTCGTGATAAGCTCCAAAAAGTACCTAAAAATCCCTTTTATGCAATGTATGCAATGCCCGACACTAATAATGCGATTTATGCTAAAAAGGATCTAAAACAATGATAACAATGCAAGTATGAATGCAAAACATGCTAAATAATGGTCCTAAAATGTGGTAAAATGCAGACACATCAACTCCCCCAAACTTAGTCTTTGCTTGCCCTCAAGCAAATATGCATCGAACTAAGAAGGAAGAGAAGTTGCTGATAATGGGAACATCTTACTTAAACAAGTGACTTGCCAAACTGAAAAACCGTAATCCACAAGTGAAACCTCATTCTTTTGTAAGAACCACAATTTACTTTCATCAAGGTTTAGCATCAAGACCGAATATTCCCTAACACTTAGTTGGACTCTTAAGAAACTCCGATTCGAAACCTATTTCTTTCAAGTGCAGTCCGCAAGAGGGGTTATTGATCAAAGACCTTGGGATTCAACTTCCTCAAATTCAGCTAGTCACTAATGGTTTAAGCATTTTCGATCACTTCTCAACTCCTTACTCGTTTTTATTGGCTTTAGCTTTATCAATGAAGCACGAAAAAGTACGGGTTTACGCACAGTGCCGGTTCATTTTAGGCGATATCGAAATGGTTTTATTGATGAACACAAGAAGGTACGGGTTTACGCACAATCCCCGTTCATCTTAGACCATATATTTGAGCCGAGTTTTGAGAAGGATGATTCTATATTCACCTTATGCTTTTCTTTTTACTTAGCTAGCTGAACCTAAGGAAGGATCTTATGCAATGTATCTCAAGCCCCTAATTTGGAAAATAGAATTCGATTATGAGGTAACAAATCAGGTTCTTTTCGAGACACAACCTAAGTATCGGTTTCAAAGGTTAATGATCTACCAATCAGTGTTCAAGAGGGAAAAAACGCGAGTCTAAGAGTTCACTATGGTTACTAGCCAATCAACCTAGCAATTCTACTTATCTAGCAAGATGATTCCCGAAATTCTAGACTCAATCCTATATGAATGCAATGCAGCTACATGAACACTCTGTTTTTGACTTATGCATTTTCGATTTTTTTCAAAATTTTTTGGTTTTTCTATGCCTTAGATGTGATGCAAATGGTTAAATGCAAGAATAAAAACTAAGAACCACAGAAAACAAAGTCAAATATCCTCTAGAACCCTCCCCCAAACTTAAATCACACAGTCCCTTGTGTGTATAAAAGTCCGAAAGAGGATCCTAGACCAGCAAGTCAAGTGAAAAATATGCAAAAGCAAGCCAAGTAAAAGAAATGTAAAAGCAAGTCAATTGAAAAATATGCAATGGTATTTATAATGAAAGGAATGGGTTTTTGTACCTCTTAATGATTCCAGTAATCGGCTGCCACATTCCGCATGAGTTCCATGTAGTGGTCATTATGCCTCTGACGCTCGAGCTCAGCTTGCTCGAGCGTTTCCGTCGAGTGTTCGGAATGCTCGACTGATTGGTGCTCGAGCGTTTGGCTCGAGCTTGCTCCAGCTGCATCGAATGGTCTTCTATATGAGAAGGATGCGGGGTTTGCTGAGGAGTGTCTAGCTGGTGCGGGTTGGTGTTGCCTCTCACGATCCGTGGATATGGAGGCTCTTCTTGGGCGAATAGTTGGTGGTGGTGGTGGTCCGCTGTTCCTTTCTAGAGCTGCTACTCTCCTACTTAGATCATCATTTTCCCGCTTTCTAGCTTCGTCGCTAGCAGTCAGCTTCTTCACCTTCTTCATCAACCATTTGTTCATTTTCTGTAACAAGCCTATGTGCTTGTGTGCTTCTCGAATTGGTTCTCCTTGACGAGGTGGCATCGTGTATTCTTCAAAACAATACGCCTCGGGATCCACTTCATCGCTGTTTGTTGGAGATGAACTCTGCTGAGGGCCATTGGGATCGTACAAGGCTTCTATAGGTGGATTGAAATCCGTGTTTTGCCCCATTCTTATCGTTGTGTATTCCCTGTTTGGCAAGAGTAGAAGAGCATTTGGTCTAAGTAAATGATGGAAAGAGTAAATGAGCTTACCTCGAACTTCAGTCGTAGCCAAGAATTGACTCCTCCTTAAGTGATCGATGTTCATGAACCGAGGGTCAGCCCATTGTGTCTCATCGATTGGCACATTACATCTCTCCAGAATGCATGTGACAAGTCCGCCAATGGTGTTCTTTCCATCACGTCCTCCAGTTTTGTTATCCCTTGCCCAATCGCGGTATGTGACCAATTGGTTAGCAAATTGGATGGTTAATCCAGCATTGTTTTGATCTCCAATAATCGGGGATCCGTCGCTCTTTGTACCAACAATGTCTTTAAGAGCAGTCACCAACATCTCCATTTCTCCTAGATTAATTGTTCCAGTAGTAAAACGTGAGAAAAGTGTATTTGCTAGGATTGTTCGAAAATACCTCAAGGCCGGGTTTCGGATCAGCGATGCCTTAGATCGGGAGGACGAGAATCTGCTCCTTGTTGATGCAATCGACCGCCACACATCATCCAACTCTGCTCTATCGAAATCTGGTCAATAATTTTTGGACTCGGCTTTTGGGAACTCGAAGAGGTCCCTAAGTGCTTTGAATGTCATTCGATAGTCCCTTCCTCTTATTACAAAGAAGATGTAACCGCCACCTTGCTTTTCTTGGAGACTCTCGTTTTCTGCATCGTATAAAATGATCTGAACCGTCGCCAAAAACTGGAGAGTCTCTTCCTTGTTTACTCTTTGCGGATACTGCACAAACGTGGACAGCCCACAATTTTGCAACATGAGATCCACATCCCTTGTCATCCCCATTGCGGTCAGCGCCTCCTTGCATGGATAGCGGGTTCCTAGAAAATCCATCCTCCGCAGATCGCTTAGTGCTCTTGCCGAGTTATGTCTCTCCTTCATCTCCTTCTCTCTTTTTCCGGCAAGGATTATTTCCCTTGCTTCTTCCGCCTCTCTTTCACCATACCCATCTTCTCGAAGTGTTTCAGCAGCAAGGTCCGGGTCCACTTCGTCTTCATCCATGTATTCTCCTCTTTCTTCCGACTCATTTTCAGATTGCACTTCCATCCTTCTCTTCTCCTTTCTGCCGGGTTTACTTGCGGCCCTAGAAGACTCTCCTTGGGAAGGATTGCTTCTTGACCGAGCATTATTCTTGGCTCTAAGGTGGAGGAGGTTGGCTTTGTTGGATTTGCCGTCTGTCATGGTGAAAGTTGGTCGGAGAAAGAGCAAACGTTCTGACACTCGAACTAGACACTCGAGCTGAGGTGATCGAGTGTAGTAGATGAACAAAGAGAGAGATGATTTGCTTCTGTAAAAGAGAGAACAACTAAAGAGAAATGTTAGAGAGAGAGTGTATTTCGTGTGAATGAAAGGAGAGAGACCCCTCCTCCTTTTATAGAGGAGGAAAAACAAAGGGAGAGCCTTTTCAAATTCAAAATTTGAACTTGGATTAAATCAAATCTTTTTGAATTAAATGGAAAAGATATTGCATTAAAGAAAGATTTAACCCATTTTTCGGAGTAAATGTCTCCCCTTTCTCAGCTTTTGGCAGTTATAGGTTTTGGAGGCATGTGAATAGGCATGAAGGCGGGACGCTCGAGCCTGACACTCGAGCAGGTTTGGTCGAGTGTCAGTCTGCCAAAAGCTGGTTGATGCTCGAGTGGGACACTCGACCAGGCGTGGTCGAGTGTTGTCCCATCTTGTCGGTTTTGACCCCACTTGTCCCATGTGGGCCCCATTTTCCTGTAAAAGAGATCCAAAAAACCTTTCAAGTGCATGTAAGTCGAAATAGATGCAAGTAAAAATGAAAAATAGCAAATTTGTAAGGAAAATATGAAAAAGAAAAGATTTGAATGTATATACAGAGGATACCTTTGGGATTGCCTCCCAACTGCGCTTGTTTATAGTCTCAAGCTCGACTTCCTCCTATTTATTGGAGAGGAGGTGGTTCATGGAGCAGAACCGAAGTTCCCTCGGGAATCGTGCTGTTGGCCAAGTAAGGCTTTACTCTATGACCGTTTACAGTGAATCCTTCTCCATTATTATTGGCTAAAGTGACTGCTCCATAAGGTAAAACTTGCAGTACTTTGAACGGACCAGGCCACTTTGATCGCAATTTTCCTTGAAATAGCTTGAGTCTTGTGTTAAAGAGAACCACTTGATCACCAACTTTGATTGTTTTCCGCTGGATCCTTTGTCGTGAGCTGCTTTTGTTCGATCCTTGTATGCTTTTGAGCTGTCATATGCTTCGAGTCTGATTTCTTCAAGCTCATGTAGGTCCATCTGCCTTTTTTCTTGTGCTGTCTTGATATCGAAATTCAAGAGTTTGGTTGCCCAAATTGACTTGTACTCTATCTCAACTGGTAAATGGCAGGATTTTCCATAGAGCAATTGAAAAGGTGTGCAGCCAATAGGTGTTTTGAAAGCAGTCCTATAGGCCCAAAGAGTATCATCTAATTTGGCGGCCCAATCACGTTTTGACAGCCCAACTATCTTCATCAAAATCGATTTGATCTGTCTATTAGAGACTTCAACTTGTCCGCTGGTTTGAGGATGGTAAGGAGTTGCCACTTTGTGTTTAACCCCATGTTTCCTAAGCAAATTCTCGAAAACCTTGTTGACAAAGTGGGATCCTCCATCGCTAATCACAACTCTTGGCACACCAAATCTGGGAAATATAATGTGTTTTGAAGAGCTTAAGTACCACCTTTGCATCGTTTGTAGGAGCTGCAATAGCTTCTACCCCATTTAGAGACATAATCCACAACAACCAGAATGTAAGTGTTTCCTAAAGAAGGAGGTTTAAATGGTCCCATGAAATCGATTCCCCAACAGTCAAACACTTCTATCTCCAAGATCGGATTCTGCGGCATCTCATTCCTCTTGCTTATACTGCCCAATTCTTTGGCAGCAATCACATCTGGATATGATCTCTTGGCAGTCTTTAAAAATCGATGGCCACCATAACCCGGATTGAAGGATTTTCTGTGCTGTTTTGAACGCAGCAAAGTGTCCTCCATAAGTAGATCCATGACAGTGTTCCAAAATTCCATTGACTTCCTCTTCTGATACACATCTTCTGAACAGTCCATCAGATCCTTGCTTGTAGAGATAAGGCTCATCCCAAAAATACTGCCTTACATCCCTGAAGAATTTCTTCATTTGATGATAATTCAAGGTTTTAGGCAGTTCTCCTCCGACCAAATAGTTTACCAAGTCGGCATACCATGGTAAGCATATTCCCACAAACTTCGATCCGATCAAAAAACGTCTTCTTTGTCTGTGGGTTTGACACTCGAGCAGGTGGTGCTCGAGTGTCATGGTCGAGTGTTCGGTGGAAAAAACTCAACAGTTGCTCTTCAGGCATAGAATCATTCATTGGAAGGGTTTCTTCAACCTGTATCCTTGATAAGTGATCAGCAACACCGTTTTCAACCCCTAGTTTATCGACTATCTCCATGTCGAATTCTTGCAGCAACAAAATCCATCTAAGCAGTCTAGGCTTAACATCCTTCTTTTTCATCAAGTATCTTAGAGCTGCATGATCAGTATGCACAATAACTTTTGATCCAACCAGATAGGACCGGAATTTTTCAAAGGCGAACACAACTGCAAGCAATTCCTTCTCTGTGATGGCGTATTTCACCTGGGCT
The DNA here is from genome assembly GCA_023374145.1 of Lepidium sativum. Lineage (NCBI taxonomy): Eukaryota > Viridiplantae > Streptophyta > Magnoliopsida > Brassicales > Brassicaceae > Lepidium > Lepidium sativum. The sequence continues at coordinate 48,978 of JAKUCM010003834.1, read as the reverse complement.
TCGTCTAGTGTTCTACTAGCATAGTAGATCACATTCAGTTTCCTATCAATCTTCTGTCCCAGAACTGCTCCAACAGCATAGTCACTAGCATCACACATTACCTCAAAAGGGAGATTCCAATCGGGTGCTTGGACTATTGGTGCTGTTATCAAGGCGTCTTTAAGTTCGAGAAAAGCCTTGAGGCATTCCTCGTCAAAGACGAAATCCGCCTCCTCGCAAAGGAGACGAGTCAAAGGTCTAGCAGTCTTCGAAAAGTCTTTGATGAATCGCCTATAGAATCCTGCATGTCCCAAGAAACTCCTAATGTCTTTGACAGTTTTCGGCGGCTGCAACTGAACCATAACTTCTATCTTAGCTTTGTCGACTTCAATGCCCCTTTCTGAAATCTTATGACCTAGAACGATCCCTTCTTTCACCATAAAGTGGCATTTCTCCCAATTAAGCACTAAATCTGTCTCAACGCACCTAGATAGAACCCTGCACAAGTTTGACAAACAAGAGGAGAAGGAAGAACCATAGACAGAGAAATCGTCCATGAACACTTCGACCATCTCCTCAATCAGATCCGAAAATATAGAAGTCATGCAACGTTGAAAAGTAGCAGGTGCATTACAAAGACCAAATGGCATTCTCCTATATGCAAATGTATCATAAGGGCAAGTAAAGGTTGTTTTTTCCTGATCATTTGGATGTATAGGGATTTGGAAAAATCCACTATATCCATCAAGGAAACAATAATATGAATGATTAGCCAACCTTTCAAGCATTTGGTCGATGAATGGCAAAGGATAATGATCTTTTCTAGATGCAGAATTCAATTTCCTAAAATCAATGCACATTCTATATCCTGTAATAGTTCTAGTTGGAATCAAATCATCATTTTCATTTCTAATGACAGTGACCCCTCCCTTTTTAGGCACACAATGCACAGGAGACACCCATTTACTATCAGAAATAGGATAAATTATATCAGCATCTAACAGTTTTAAAATTTCCTTTTTAACGACCTCCTTTAAATTCAGATTCAATCTCCTTTGAGGTTCCCTGGTAGAATAAGATTCATTTTCAAGGTGAATTCTATGTGTGCATAAATCGGGAGAGATCCCTCTAATGTCAGACAGTGAGTATCCTAAAGCTTTTCTAAACCGTCTTAATTCAGAAAGCAACATGTTTAACTCATCATCACTCAATGCATTATTTACTATTACTGGATAAGTAGAGTTAGATCCAAGAAATGCGTACCTGAGCCCGAAGGGGAGTGGTTTGAGTTCCATTTTCGGTGATTTGAGCTTTGACCAGTCATCATCGAGCTGACACTCGACCTTAGTGTGGTCGAGTGTTATGGTCGAGTGTTGATTTCCAGAGGCCAAATCGGAATGCTCGAGCTCTGTTTGCTAGTGTTGAGGTCGAGTGTAAGGTTTCAAACTGTTTTTCACTTTTCAGTGATTTGCAAGAGTCCAACAAGCCTTTGTAGACCTCAGTTTCTTCGTATATGTATCCATCACAACCGTCTTTTATCAAAGCAGTACCAAGGTGGTCTTTCTCCATCAATTCTCCAAACAGGTCCTTTGAAAGATCATCTATTTCTTGCACCACGAACAGCTGACCCTCAATGGTCGGTTTTCTCATTATGTCGCTGATGCTGAAAGTCATCTTGAAATCTTTCCCAAGGTTGAGTTCGATTTCTCCTTTTGGCACATTGATCACAGCTCCTGCAGTGGCTAAGAAGGGCCTTCCAAACAACAAGGGGTCCTTTGGTTCTTCTTTCATATCTAGAACAACGAAATCCGTGGGGATTTCTACTCCTCCAACCCGAACTGGTAAGTCTTCTAGAATTCCATGTGGAATCCTAACCGATCTGTCAGCTAGTACCAAGGATATCTTACAAGACTTGTATTTATCGAACCCTAATCTTTTGGCGACTGTTAGAGGCATTAGGCTGATCGATGCCCCTAAATCACACAAGCAACTCCTAAATGTGAGAGGTCCAAGCGAGCATGGAATCGTGAACGTTCCTGGATCATCAAGATTCTTAGGCACAACCTTTCTTTGTATAATAGCGCTGACCTCATGAGTTAGCACAACCATCCCTTCGACTTCTTGTGTTCTGTCTTTGACTGCGTCTTTCAAAAACTTTTGATAAGGGGGCATTAGCATAAAGGCGTCCAGAATTGGTATTTTCACTTCAACGTCCCTCATCTGCTTTTCAAAGAGAGCTTTGTACTTGTCTGCAACATCCTTTTTGAATCTCTATGGAAAAGGAAGCTGCGGTTTGAAAGGAGGTGGAGCAAACGGTTTTGGGTCTTTTTGTATGTCAGTTGTGTTTTTGGGCTGTGCTTCTGACACTCGAGCAGGTGGTGCTCGAGTGTGTTGGTCGAGTGTCATAGATTTCGGCTTTTCCGTGCTGATTTCTGTCTGTTCTTCGACCAAATCATCCTCCCCTTTTTGAAGGACACTGTCCTCAGTGTTCTCCGTCGGTTCAGCACGAATTAGCAATTCACGGCCACTATGGAGTGTAATGGCGTTGGCGTGATACTCCTTAGGGTTTTGAACAGCTTTTCCAGGTAGCTGTCCGGTTTGTTTATTTGTTGATGAAGATCCTTGTTGATTCTCCACATATTTGAGACGGGCATTGAGAGTCTCAAATTTGCAGTTGAGTTCATTGTGTGAAGCATCGATCTTAGCATGTACTTCAGCAAATTTTCGTGTTAATTCGGAAGCGCTGGCTGTCTGTCCCTTTAGTATCTGCTGCAAGATGTCCATCACTTCGGGTGTTTGTTGTGGTGGTTGAGTGTTGTATCCAGGAGGTGGTTGGTGGTGTGTTTGCTGGTACTGTTGTTTGGGTATGAATGGTTTTTGTTGTGGTTGCGGATGTGGTTTGGGTGGGTACACCTGGTCGTTTGGGTTCGCTACATTTGTATTTCTGTAGGAGAGGTTGGGATTGGGTTTGTAGCTGTTGAATTGTCTGAAATTGTTGCTTTGGTTTTGTACGAAATTGACCTCTTCAACTTCGTCATCGTCTTCTTCAACCCGTTCTGTTTCACCGACATGGTGTACTTGCTTATGGTGAGCTGAAAGTAGCTTGTCCAGTTTGTCTTGTATGGCTTTGAGCTCCTTTCTACTAACCATATCTGAATCTGTTACGCCTCTGGGAGTTCGATCATATTCTTCACTATATTGGCCGTCTGCTTGAGCTAGATTCTCCACTAATTCCCATCCATCATCGACATCTTTATTCAGAAAATTCCCATTGCTGGCTGTGTCTAGCAACATGCGTATCTTGGGGATCACGCCTCTGTAGAGAGTACTGAGAAGGGACTCTGTAGTGAAACCATGATGAGGACATTGTGATTGGTACATCTTGAATCGTTCCCAAGCCTCAGAGAATGTTTCAGAATGGTTTTGTTTAAAACCAGAGATGGAATTGCGAAGTTTCGCAGTTCTGGAATTGGAAAAGAATTTTCCTAGAAACACTTCTTTGCAGGCGTCCCATGATGTGATAGACCCTTGTGGCAAGTGTTTTTCTTATAGATGTGCTTTGTCTCCAAGAGAGAAAGGAAACAATCGCAATTTCAGAGCATCCTTACTAACCCCGTTTATTTTTGTCAGACTGGTTAGTCTTTCAAATTCATCAAGATGATCTAGTGGGTCTTCAGAAGGTAAACCATGAAATTTACTGTTCTGAACCATGGAGATCATTCCACTTTTAATCTCAAAGTTATTGTTGGCGATGGCTGGTGGGACAATTCCATGGCGTTGAGTGTGGATACTGGGAGCATCACCGGCACCAATGTGTCTAACTCTCCTAGGACGAGTTCCTAGTTCAGTAGCTTGTACTTGTTCTTCCATGTTCACCTGATCCGTGTATTCTTCGTTCAATCTGTTCCGTTGTTCTCGCAAGTATTCACAAGCAAACGGTCTATTCTGTCAGAGTATGGAATAAGGTCTTCACTACCACGGGATCTGGTATTCATGCAAGTGATTTGTTTTGTCTGAAATGACACTCGAGCATGTGGTGCTCGAGTGTAGTGGTCGAGTGTTTCTTGGTTCAGCTAGAGCTCTCTGGATACAGAAGAAAAATCAACGAGCTCGAGTTGTGTTGGTCGAGCTTGTTGATCGAGTGTACCTGAAAGCAAACAAAAAACCAGAAACGATTTTAGAATAGTATAGTAAAACTTAGTCTCAGAAAAGTGATTTTCCTAATTGTAGCTAACAAATCCCAGTTGGCAACGGCGCCAATTTGATAAACAGGTTTTTGCGGTGTTTTCTCAAATACCAAACTGTCTATTTAATCAATTGTAGTACAGTATGGTGTCAATCCAATGGGAGAGTAACTAGCAATCAAGATATAATCTAAGCCAAATTTGGTTTTAGCGAGTGGTTATCTATCCTAGGTGACAATGAAATCTTAAAACAAAATGCTAAAAACGAAACAAAGTATTAGAATGTAAAAATAGAGCAGTAAAAGTAAATCAATAGTGAAACTAATAATAAAGTGCAATACGAAATCTCAACCTAAAGCAGAGTATTAAACTCACGAAAATTCAATAGAGGAAAAACGGGTTCTCGAGGTTTAGGATCAATGATTAGGGTATTCCTAGGGGTTCTAGACTTATCTATCAACCTATTTAGATGACTTCTAAGCAAGGAATCACAAATTAATCACATTCGCTCTCGCGCAATGGGACCTCTCCTAAAAAACAACCTGACTTGACTCTCGCCCAACGATTGGAAATTCAAGAGGCCTTAAGTATGGACCTTACAAAGCCTAATAACACCCTAGACAATCAATCTCTTGAGCTAGGAAGATGCTATCTTAACTTAAGCATGTTCAAGTGATTCCCCAAACGCCTCTCGGGGGGGATTCACCAAGAGATCGAATTTCAATTGATCAGAAAGAAACAAGCGTTAAGAACACTTAAATTAAAGAGATCTAAGACCTTAATTAAACATAAACAAATCTAGAAATCCCTAAGTTTTCCCCTAATCTTACCCTTTCCTCAAGAACCCTAGACTAACTTACTCAGAATTCATGAAATAAAACATAGACTTAAAACCGAAAATCAATTGCATAAAACTTAAGACTAGAAAAATCGTAAATGCCTTTGTAAAACTATGAGACTCGAAATTTTGCTAGAAAAGATTGTATATTGAAAGTAGAAATTCTAGTACAATTTATAGATCAAAAGATCTTAAAGAAAAAGGAAAAATACTTAAAGAGAAAAAGGGAAAAATTCTCTAGAAAGAAAAATGGGAATTTCCCTTTAAAAGTTAAAAGGAAATTTCCTTAAGAAAGAAAAATAGAAAAAGAACTAAAAGATAATTGGGCTTGCACAAATGGATTTTGATGGGCCTTTTTCGCAGAGAAGCCCAAAGAGTCAATCTTCGTCCAAAGTCTTAGTTCTGGCCCGTAAAGGCACTCGACCAAGTGATGGTCGAGTGTCATGCTCGAGTGTCGGAGACTCGAGTGACAAATCTTCTAGTTTGCAGCCTGAACTTCAACCTTAGGCCAGACGATTCCTCATTGGTCTTCTTGTTATCCGAAATACTTCGTGATAAGCTCCAAAAAGTACCTAAAAATCCCTTTTATGCAATGTATGCAATGCCCGACACTAATAATGCGATTTATGCTAAAAAGGATCTAAAACAATGATAACAATGCAAGTATGAATGCAAAACATACTAAATAATGGTCCTAAAATGTGGTAAAATGCAGACACATCAATATGCCTCATACTTACATAGATTCAACCCCCTCTTGTTGTTTGGATTGTTAAATTTCGATTAGATATCGCTCGTTAGGTTGAAGGAGAATTTTTAGGGGAATTTCGAAATTTTTAGGCTTGATTATGATTATTGTGGTTCTATTGATGCATTGGTGGATGTTGATATTGTTTATTTGAATGAGAATTCGAACCACTGAACGTTTTTACACCTAAGATTTCAAACTTTTGTGAATTTTCTCGGTCACAATCTCATTATCTCGGTTGTGTCTCTGTTGTTTCTTTGTAGATGGTTCGCACATCCACCTCTAATCCTAGAAAACCTACAGAGAAGGTCAGGGCATCTTCAAAACTCCAACGCGGTCAGTCGTTACGACAGTACGACGATGTGCACAGACATAGTCAACTCGGTGATTGTTTACCTGGTCGAGACCATAACAGGCTTATTTCGTCGATAGTGTGGCTAATAGAGATGCCCCCGCCCTTGTCAGGAATTCAATAGCATACAAGGAAATGACTGAGGAATACAGTTGGAAGAGCTTTCACGAAAGCTTCTATGATCAACTGCTGACAAACACGTTGATCCCAACCAAGTTCCTTTGCCGCGAGACGCTAGATAGGATGGGCATCCTAGGAGATGTTGTTCAGCTGTGGGACAATCTTGGTCTCACCAAGTTCTGCTTTGAAGCTTATCCACTCTATCCAGAGGACGTCCGACAGTTCTTAGAAACGTGTGATCTGCATGCATGCGCCGATCCCCACACTCCGGTCTATGCATAGTACCTGACATACCGGTACAGAGGAGCCCTCTACACGATCAGAATTCAGGAGTTGTGCCAGATTTACGGCTTTGACGAGTATGTAGTTGGGCAGAAACCGTCAAAGAACTCGCCTCCGAAGAACGAACGGTGGTATGTGTTGTCAGGTGATGGGTATCAAGGTAAGGCTTCGAAACTCACTCACATCAGGAATCCGACCATTAGGATAGTCGTCAAGCACATTGGGTCGACGATTCTGGCAAAGGAGGAGTTAGGCAGTGTGACAAAGTCTCGGCTGGAGTACTTGCACGACGCTATCTCTCATATGGTCCCAGATCTGTACCACGATCCTACTCTTGCTGCATGACCTCCTTCGAACATCAACTGGGGTTATCTTTTCGCCAACGAGCTGATCAGGCGCAGATACAGGGGCGACCCGAGGAAGGGAGTGGTTGAGCCAATCAGTAGTCTCCTGACACCAATCTTCATGCACCATGGGTTAGACCTCGAGCAGACAGAGGTTGTTCAAAGAATCGAGTTAATCGATACGGCTGCCTTGGCGCGATTTGGGTACCTTATGGAGAAGAAGCAGTGGATGTTTTTCGATGATACACCCCAGATGATGTACGTCACTCTCCCAGCTCCCCACCTCACTTCAGTAAGCTGCAGAGAGAACGTGGAGTTCATACCTGACTTGTCGCATCCCGAGATCTCCGGTAAGCTCAAGGAGAAGGAGACTGCACCGCGAGCTCGATCGAGGAGAGCTGGAGCTTCCACCTCCACTCAGTTTGTACCTCCAACATCGACCGCTCCAACTTCTGGCTTTTCGCTTCCCGAGTTCCTGAGGAGGAACTCGGATTGCCTCACTACTCGCCGAACTTCACGGATCGGCAGTTCAGAGAGTGGCAGGTTGAGAACGAGAGGAGGAAGATGTCGATTCAGGAGACCATCTGGAACGCTTTGAGGAGAATCCCAATGGTATTTTGTATGAGTGCACCTGACGCCGATCGTGACGAGCATGCTACCGCACCTACCGCACCTACCCGCCGACCAGATGTTGCTGGACATCGGTCTGACGATGACAAGGATGATCAGACAGCGGATCACCGTCTTTCTCGCTGTCGCAGAGCACCAGGCGCCCGCTACAGTGAGAGCCCTGAGTAGCTTTTTAGCTACTTCCCACTTTTATTGCACTTTATTTTTATTACATTTAAGACTATTTCTTTTGTTCACTTTTATTTATTATGCGTGTTTATATGTCTTCCCTTTGGTTTATTTTTACATTGGAACGGTGTAAAGTAAGTCTGAGGGAGAACACCTATTGACTAACGCATTTTTCTGTTTTGTTTATTTTCATTCTAGGATTTTCAGACTATTGCCCTCTTTTATTTATGTATTTTTGAGCTTTTGAGACTGACATCAGATTATTTGATTTTCTATTTCGTTAGCATTATCCTGAACTTAGTATCACTTGTTTTGCATTTGTCAGGAATCAATTAGGCTATTGGAAAACCTATAGACAAAGCAACACTCAGTTTCAAAGCACACTCATCTCAACTTTCAGGGGATTTCATGTTGATTGCACACCTAACATGACTTAATCTTCTCGTCAAGGGAATTGGTAATACATCAGGTATGTTTGTTCTCTTTACTCAGTGAAAGATGTTCCTTGTAAGTTTGGTTCTCTATCTCTCTTCACCACGTTCAGGCATTTTGAGCCAAAAATTCTGATAGTCGATATAAATTTTTTGCATTAAGTTAGCCTAGGGTAAAAGTTTTCCAATGACGCTGCAAATTTTTAGAGTGAATTTGATGTCTCTAAGGATACATCCAATGGCGTGACTTTTTCACTTTACCGATTAGCTTTATGAAAGAAAACTCCAATGAAGCAACTTACTGGTAAGAATTGGTCTTATGAAAAGAGAGAGATGGAATCAAACTGAAGGTAGTCTAGAGAATAAAAGTAGGAACTCTCAGATTTATTAGGGAGTCAGTATGGGAGTTCTGATTGTTTGTTTTGAGTTGTGACGCGAGATTGTTGTGTTTGCTAAGTCTGGGGGAAGTACAAGGTGGTCTCGATTTTGGTGAGTCATATTCTTGTGATCACTTTTAACTTGATGTGCAGGATCTCGAGAGAATCATTTGTCTGATGAGACGTGATCTTCCTACAGTCTTTCTTTCTTTGCTTGAGGACAAGCAAAAAGCTAAGTCTGGGGGAATTGATATTCCTCATATTTTGTCGGTTTTGAGCTAATTATTACAGTTATATTTGGGAAATTTGTCTATGTTTTATTGAGATTTAAGGTCAAAAACATTCAGAGTTGAAATCATGTTTGAAGGTGGAATTTGGAGAGGTTTGAAGCATTTTCCGTCATTCTCCACGAAAGGAAGGACCGATCGATCTACCAAGGATTGATTGATCAATCATCTCAAAGGATTATGCGCACAATCTGAAGAACGACTTGGTTTCTGAGAAGATCGACTCATCATTTAAGAGATCGATCGATCGCCCAGTGCTCGATCGATCCTAGCCTTTCGCAGAAACCTAATTTCGCGATTTCAACCCTTGTTTTGGGACCTAAAAATACTCTTTTTCCTATTTTTATTTGAGGCCGCCCTTTTGATATTAGAAACAAAATTTAACAGAGTTTCAGGAGTTTTGTAAGCTAGGAAGAAGATCTCTTCATACTTGAGAAGAATTTCTGAATCCTCTTTATCTTTGTTTATGAAATTTCAGTTTCAGTTCATCATGATTTGCTTTATTCATTGTTCTATTTCTGAGTAGATTTTAGATCAGATCTAGGGATATGATTCTCTTTCTAATACTCGAATCTAAGGCATAGATTAGCCTGATCACCTAGTCAATGATATGATGAGTATATGATTCTCTTTCTAATACTCGAATCTAATGCATAGATTAGCCTGATCACCTAGTCAATGATTTTAGGTTGTTAACTTTCCAGAAGATTGTTAAGAACTAGAACTAGGTTAGAAGAGCAATTTCTTCACTACCAACGAGAGTTGATGCTAGATTGGATTGTGGGTAATTGAACCTAAACGATAAAGCCTATCTGTAATTTGAAACCAGCGAGAGTTAGGACCTTCAGGTTATTAGTAGAGAGGTAGATTCAATGAGAGTTGGTTTACCTTTATTTATGTTCAAGCTGAGAATAAGATTAGATTAGTTCATGAATAGTTTCCCTGACAAGAATTCTAACTCCCGAATGAATACCCGACATCTGATTACTTTAATTATTTGATTACAATCACATTTAAGTTGTTAGAAATCACTTCATTCATTCGATTGATATAGCTTGTGATTCAATAGAAATTGAGAGTTTTAACTTGGTTTTTTGTGGATTCGATCCCTAAATACTATTTCGTTTGTTGTGCACTTGCAGTAGGATATAAGGTTAAAACTCGTTGTATCAGCAGCTAAGGCTTCATTCGATACTTGGATTTGAGCACGAAAGATCAATGCGGGTCACGGGAACAGTATACGGCGTGTGTGTGATTGTACTGATTGACTATGGGGCCACCTGCAATTTCATCTCCATCGAGTTGCAAAAAAGATTGTCACTTCAAGTGGAAGAAGGACACTATAGAGTGGAGGTGGCGAATGGAAGGATTGCACACGGTAGGGGTAAATGCAAACAGATCGAGTTGCTGATCCAGGGCATAAAGATAGTGGAGGACTACTTGCTATTCGACTTGGGAAATACAGATTTGATACTAGGGTACTCTTGGCTAGCAACTTTAGGGGAGACCTAGATCAACTGGGGCCTCTACACGGTAAGATTCCTGCAGTTAGGAACGTGGGTGACATTACTAGGAGATGCCTCATTGCAGAAAAAAGTAATCACATTGAAAGCTTTCACGAGATGCAAGGAGGATGAGGAGAAGGTGTACTTGTTAGAGCTGACTAGTCTGTTTGAGGCAGTTGAGACACCCTCTTGCACCGAGGTAAGCCATGAATTTCAGAAAGTATTGGCTGGTTTCAGAGATGTTTTCGAATTACCGTAGGGATTACCTCCTTCCCGTTCAAGAGAACATGCCATAAACCTTAAAGAGGGAGCTTCTCCAATCAGTTGTCGTCCCTATAGGTATTCATTCCAACAGAAGAATGAAATCGAGAGCCTAGTAAGAGACATATTGGCAGCAGGTATTATACATCCTAGTGTGAGCCCTTTTTCAAGCCCGGTTCTGCTTGTAGGAAAGAAAGACGGAGGGTGGTGTTTCTGTGTTGATTACAGAGCCGTCAACAAGGCCACGGTATTAGACAGATTTCCCATTCTGATAGTTGATGATTTTTTTGATGAGCTGCAGGGAGCGAAGGTTTTCTCTAAACTGGATTTAAAATCGGGTTATCACCAGATTAGAGTGCGAGAAGAAGACATAACCGCGTTTCACACTCATTAAGGGCATTGCAAATTCTTAGTAATGCCCTTTGGATTGACTAATGCACCAGCAATCTTCCAAAGCATCATGAATGATGTCTTTCGAATGTATCTCAGGAAATTTATGTTAGTTTTTTCTATGACATCTTGGTGTATAGTGCAGATGCAGTGACGCACCAAAGGCACTTGAGGAGGGTACTACAGACCCTAAGAGAGCACCAGTTTTACGCCAATGAGAAGAAATGTACCTTTGGTCAAAGAGAAATATCGTACTTGGGGCACATCATCTCGGAATTGAGAGTCGCGGCTGATACAGAAAAAGTAGAGGCCATGAGAAGATGGCCAGTCCCACAGAATGTCACGGAGTTGAGAGGGTTTTTGGGCTTCACGGGGTACTATAGGAGGTTTTTAAAAGGTTATGGTATAATCGTAAGACCGCTCACACAGCAAAAAAGAACTGTTTAAGCTGGGATGCAAATGTAGGGAAGGCTTTCACAGAGCTGAAAACGACGGTGGCAGAAATACCTATCTTAGCGTTGCCGGATTATACCAAGATTTTCACCATCGAGACGGATGCCTCAGGTAATGGTATAGGCACAGTATTGTCTCAAGACCAAAGACTCGTGGCTTTCATCAGTCAACCTTTCTCGGATTAGGGGAGAGTAAAGCGACAAGTAGCAGAGGACTCAGACTGTAACAAGCTGATAAGTCAGCTGCAAGAGGGCGGGGTACGAGGCTCAGGTCCTCGCCTTATAGATGGGGTGTTGAGGAAGGGAAACAACCTGGTTTTACCGCAGAAATCCCCCCTCATACCGAAGTTGCTCTCCTGATTTCATGATAGTCCTATAGGGGGGCATGGGGGGGGGGGGGGGTTCTCAAAACCTGTAAAAGACTGTAGGAGGAGGTATATTGGAAGGGAATGAAGTTAGACGTGGGGAGGTTTATTGAGCGTGTCGAGTGTGCCAATCAAACAAATACTCCATGTTATCACCAGTAGGTTTATTGTCTCCTTTACCTATTCCACTACATATTTGGTTCCTATCAGCCTCCATTTCATTGAGGGACTCCCTATTTCACAAGGAAAAGATATCATACTCGTGTGGTGGACAGACTAAGCAAGTATGCTCATTTCTTAGCTCTAAAACACATTTTTACTGCACAGACCGTGGCTGACCAATTCTTGAGAGGTATCGTACGTTTGCACGGTTTTCCAGAGACAGTTGTTTCGGATAGAGACAAAGTATTTGTCAGCATTTTCTGGGAAGAGCTGTTCAAGGCTCAAGGTACCTCTTTGCACAAGAGCACGGCTTATCACCCTCAGACGGATGGGCAAACAGAGGTACTAAACAGATGTTTAGAAACGTATTTGAGATGTTTTGTAGGCAGCAAACCCAAGTCCTGGTTGGAGTGGTTATCATGGGCTGAGTACTCTTACAATACCTCATATCATTCAGCCATCAAGACCACCCCCTTCCGAGCAATCTATGGTCGTGACGCTCCCAAGTTGATGCGATATGGTGATTACCCTTCCGCCAATGCGCAGATTGATGAGATATTGAGGCAGAGAGACGGGATACTAGAGGAGATCCGTGACAACATGGCATTGGCGCAAAAACAGATGATGAGCTCTGCAAATAAATACCACAGGGACGTAGAATATCAGGTCGGGGAGAGAGTGTACCTGAAGCTCAGACCTTACATGCAGAAGTCTGTGGCTCGGCGTAGAAATGAGAAGCTTGCGCCTTGGTTTTTTGGACCATACGAGATCCTACAACGCATTGGGAAAGTTGCATATAGGTTACAGCTTCCTCCACAGAGTGCTATTCACCCCGTTTTCCATGTCTCTCAACTGAAACAAGTGGTTCCTTCATATAGGTTTGCGCAGGAACTTCCATCTGTGTTGAGTGAAGAATTGGAATGGGTAACGGAACCTGACAAGGTACTAGATATTCGCAGAACTAACGGGGCTCAGACGGAAGTATTAGTAAGCTGGAAAGGGCTGCCCGCTTTTGAGAACACATGGGAGGATTTGGCGAAGCTTAGTGACCGCTACCCCAAGTCACACCTTGAGGATAAGGTGTCTTCATTACGAGATGGTATTGATAGGTTGGTTGTGCCTTTGGCGTTCATGAGTAAAGGAAGAAGAACCAAACGAAGTGGCTAAGTGTCGAAGAGTCTATTTTGGAGACAAGAGGATTGGTTAAACGTTGTCGTATTTTAAGTCTTATTAAGGATATCATTTTAAGGGAAAGGAACCTTTGTATTTATTGGAAAACCCTAAGTTTGTGGGAGCTATCTATGAACAATGAATCTTTAACGGCTCTTATCTAATTCTTCATATTATCTCTTCCTCGTTTCTTCTATTCTCTTCAACTCTCTTATTTGTTAGGGGATACTCTTAACAGAACGTTGTTTGTATTGAACCAATTTAGGGGACATTCCTCGAGTTGATGGTCAGCTGGCTGTGGCAAGGGCATTTGGTGATAATAGTATAAAGATGCATTTGAGCTTGGAACCGTATGTTACGGTAGAGCTAATTGACGAGGATGCAGACTTTCTTATCCTAGCAAGTGATGGACTGTGGAAGGTTGTGCTCTATCATTATCTTTTCCCAGTAGTGAACTCGTTTGGTCGCTGACTACTCAAAATTTCATAGGTCATGTCAAACCAAGAAGCCATTGACTCGATTAAGGGAATAAAAGATGCAAAGTCTGCAGCAAAACATCCTTCAGAGGAGGCTGTTGCAAGGAAAAGCTCAGATGATATCTCAGTTGTCATTGTAAAATTTCAGTGACCTTAGCTTTCGGTTAGTCTTCTACTTCTGACTTATATACCTTACTTGAATCTGTATTTTAAGCCTTTGTAATTAGCATTTTGCATAGAAAGAATCAATTTGAGACTCCAGAGTTGAAAAACGCATCACAAACACATGTATACACATACAAGAGCACTAAACATTATGAGACACAAGAGGATGCAAAGGTCTTTTACATTTACGGATATACATTCATTACAGGACAGCATAGAGGGCACTGTAGGTTTGTAGTTATATATGGATCAATACCATGACTCACTTTTATTGACATGGTTAAGATACTTGGATGCCATTCATTAGAGTGTAGAGAAAGCATATGTAGATGACAGAAGAGAGAGAGCAGTAGGTTTATCTGATATGTGGTCGTTTGAATGATGAGTTGGCCATAGGAATTTTCAGGTCTACCCTATTTCTTTCTTGAGTCTGGATCAGTTGACAGCTAAATCCTCTCCCGCCTAATCCATCTCCAAAACCGTCACCAGAACTCTTCCTCCTCCTCTCATTGTGTCCAGCTAGACGCATCCTGCAACTTCTTTTATCTTCATCAAACTCTGGTAGCTCATAAAACCTGCTCAAATCCCCACACCCCCATCCCCCAACACACACACGAACCATCAAATTGGAAAGCTATCCTCTTCTAGATAAACTGTAAGAAGTAATATTGAAGAAAAGAATGGTACATGCTGCATTGTTGACAAAAGAGTTGTGTGACGCCTGCAACAGTTGCAGTTGATGCCTTTGCATGAACTTCACAGACTTTGTGCCTGCGGTAATACTGCCTGGCCTCGGCCAAGTTATTCGTGCACCGATCGACTTGGCACACTCGCGATGGAACGCGGTCTTTGTTGCTACTAGGACCTCCACCTCTCTCCATCATTCTTTTCCTTTTGTATTTGTGTACTCTGTTGGAAGAAACGAGTCGAAGAACGAGAAACTGAGTCGATAAAATACAGAGTCGAAGCAAACGCTTATGGACTTTAACGAATTTTCCCTCTGATCCATATACGATTGTTCAAGAGGAACTTCGAGAAATAATCTACTCTGTGCTTGAAGATGTGTGTTGACAAGCTTCAAGATGATTCCACAGAAGTACACTGTACACGAAGGAAGTTAAGAATCAGAGAAAATCTTCGAGTTCTTGATTTAGTCAATGTCGATCTCTTCTTGAAGAAAGAAGAACTCTCTGTTGAATTTTAATGTCGAAGACTATCTCTTTGTGATTCTCGATTTCAAATATATATAGACCAACAATGGTTATCTCGTGGTTTAGTTGTTGATTTTATTAAAAACAAAACCGGGTTCAATGTGGTACAATATTGGTTTTAATTCTTTGGTTAACCAATTAACCAGGTTTAAGAACTATACTCCAACATGCCCCCACATATAGTTCCTTATGCATTTGACAAAACACATTGATACCAACGAAGGTTTGAATCAAATTTTACTTCTATGGAATTGCTAATATGTAAACCAAGTCATCGTTAGATTGTTTATCATTCATAGGAAATATTCGAGTGACATAACTCTCTACTTCCTTCTGTATAGAATGAAATGCTGTCATATGAGTGAAGCCATTAGTCTTTTAACTCAAACATCAGCATAACTCAATTAGTGTGCTGTAACAAGTTTCATTATAAACGAGTTCGCTAATCAATACACTAGTTAAGGACACAACTACATTACATGTACTTCTTTTGTTAGACCTTTTGAACCTGACGAGTTTTGATAAACAGGTTTTTGCGGTGTTTTCTCAAATACCAAACTGTCTATTTAATCAATTGCAGTACAGTATGGTGTCAATCCACTGGGAGAGTAACTAGCAATCAAGATATAATCTACTTATTCTAATCTAAGCCAAATTCGGTTTTAGTGAGTGGTGATCTATCCTAGGTGACAACGAAATCTTAAAACAAAATGCTAAAAATGAAACAGAGTATTAGAATGTAAAAACAGAGCATTAAAAGTAAAGCAATAGTGAAACTAATAAAGTGCAACACGAAATCTCAACCTAAAGCAGAGTATTAAAATCACGAAAATTCAATAAGGGAAAAACGGGTTCTCGAGGATTAGGATCAATGATTAGGGTATTCCTAGGGGTTCTAGACTTATCTATCAACCTATTTAGATGACCTCTAAGCAAGGAATCACAAAGTAATCACATTCGCTCTCGCGCAATGGGACCTCTCCTAAAAGACAACCTGACTTGACTCTCGCCCAACGATTGGAAATTCAAGAGGCCTTAAGTATGGACCTTACAAAGCCTAATAACACCCTAGACAATCAATCTCTTGAGCTAGGAAGATGCTATCTTAATTTAAGCATGTTCAAGTGATTCCCCAAACGCCTCTCGGGGGGGATTCACCAAGAGATCGAATTTCAATTGATCAGAAAGAAACAAGCATTAAGAACACTTAAACTAAAGAGATCTAAGACCTTATTTAAACATAGACAAATCTAGAAATCCCTAAGTTTTCCCCTAATCTCACCCTTTCCTCAAGAACCCTAGACTAACTTACTCAGAATTCATGAAATAAAACATAGACTTAAAATCGAAAATCAATTGCATAAACTTAAGACTTAAAATCGTAAATTGCTAAAAGAAAGAACTCGAAATTTTGCTGGAAAAGATTGTGTATTGAAAGTAGAAATTCTAGTACAATTTATAGATCAAAAGATCTTAAAGAAAAAGGAAAAATACTTAAAGAGAAAAAGGGAAAATTCCCTAGAAAGAAAAATGGGAATCTCCTTTAAAAAGTGAAAAGGAAATTTCCTTAAAAAAGAAAATAGAAAAAGTCTAAAATAGTTGTTGGGCTTGCACAAATGGATCTTGATGGCCCTTTTTCGCAGAGAAGCCCAAGAAGTCAATCTTCGTCCGAAGTCTTAGTTCTGGTCCGAAAATCCACTCGACCAAGTGTGGTCGAGTGTATGCTCGAGTGTCATTGGTATATGCCAAATCTTCTAGATCACATCCTGAACTTCAACTTTAGGCCAGCCGATTTTCCATTGGTCTTCTTGTAGTCCGAAATTCTTCATGAAATGCTCCAAAAAGTGCCTAAAAATACCCTTTATGCAATGTGTGCAATGCCCAACACTAAGTATGCAAATTATGCCTAAAAGAACCTAAAACTATGATAATAATGTAAGTATGAATGCAAAACATGCTAAATAATGGCCCTAAAATGTGGTAAAATGCAGACACATCAAGTTTCACTTAGAGGATTCGTCTAGTAAGGTGTCCGAAGTCGATGCTTGTCTCTCCTTTAAACCCATCTCACGAGCAGTGTCCAAGACAATCCGTCTACACAAGCCCTTGGTAAAGGGATCAGCTATATTCTTAGCCGATCGGAAAAATTCCAGTGACAGAATTCCAGCTTCAATCAAGCCTCTGATCACTTTGTGTCTTAACCTTATATGTCTCTTCTTCCCATTGTAAAACTTATTCATAGCTACTGCTAAAGCTGACTGGGAGTCACATCTCAAAGAGATTGAGGAACAAGTTTTCCCGTGCACTGGAAGGTCAGCTAAGACACTTCTTAGCCAATCTGCTTCTTGACTTTCCAATTCTAAAGCAATCAGTTCAGATTCCATTGTGGAGCGAGCAGTACATGTCTGCCTTGCAGACTTCCAAGAGATAGCTCCACCAGACAATGTGAATACAAAACCACTCGTGGAATTTATGTCTGTCACCCAATTGGCATCACAGTAACCCTCGATCACGCAGGAAGACTCATAGTAACATAGACTCCAATTCATTGTACCTTTTAAGTATCTCAGTAGTCTATGTAGAGCCGTCCAATGATCACTGTTAGGTCTATGAGTATACCTGCTCAATCTGCTCACTGGGTAAGCAATATCAGGCCTGGTACAATTCATCAAGTACATTACGCTACCTAGTACTTTAGCATATTCTTCTTGCCTAACATTGTCACCTCTGTTTTTACATAGGTGAAGAGAAGAATCATAAGGAGTCCTAGCTGGAGGTTGGTTCCAGAGATTGAACTTCCTAATTATTTTTTCAATATAGTGAGTCTGGATTAATGCATACCCTGTGCTGTTTTTGAATATCTTGATTCCTAGAATAACATCAACCTCATTCATGTCTTTCATGGAGAACCTAGAGTTCAACATAGACTTAGCTTCATTAACCAGCAACAGGGAGGTTCCTAGTATCAATATATCATCCACGTAAAGACAAATGACTACATACTCTGTCTTAGATCCTTTGCTAAAAACACACGTATCTCCGTAGTTCAAAGCAAATCCATTTTCAATCATGGTAGCACTAAATTTTTCGAACCATTTCTTTGGAGCTTGCTTAAGCCCGTAAAGAGATTTTTTAAGTTTACATACCTTGTGTTCAAGCCCTTCTTCTATGAAGCCTTCAGGTTGTAAGATGTAAATTTCCTCTTCTAAGTCACCATTCAAGAATGCTGTCTTTACGTCCATCTGGTGTACGATTAGTTTTTGTGAAGATGCCACTGCCATGAGGAGTCTTATAGAAGCTATCTTTGACACAGGAGAATAGGTGTCGAAATAGTCTACTCCATGCTTCTGGTTGAAGCCTTGAACCACTAATCTTGTCTTATATTTGTCTATTGTACCATCAGATTTTAGTTTTTTCTTAAGAATCCATTTACATTTCAAGGCCTTGCATCCGCTTGGTAGGTCAACCAGGTCCCAAGTGTGGTTAGACATTATTGACTCAAATTCATCATTGATAGCCTCTTTCCAAAACATCACATCTAGAGTCTTCATGGCAGCAGAATAGAATACAAGATCTTCTTCTATAAGAAATGTGTACATGAACTCTTCACTCAACTCTTCATGTTCAACTATGTAGCTTGTTATGAAATCAGAACCGAAATCCTTAAGTTTTCTGACTCTTTTACTCTCCCTGGTAATAGTGGTTTCTGCTTCAGTGACTCTTTTTACAGGTGTGATACCTGTAATTGTACTATTAACAGTCTTCTTGAATGGAAACAGATCTTCAAAAAACACCACATCACGTGATTCCAGAACATGTCCCAATACCATGGTCTCTGTATTGTACGTGAGACACCTATAAGTAGAACTATTTGAAGCATATCCTATCAGAACAGCATCTACAGTCTTAGATCCAATGTTGGTTTTCTTGAAGTCTGGAAGGCCTACTTTGGTGAGATATCCCCATACTCTCATATAACTCAGGTTCGGTGGAAATCCCTTCCACAAATCATAAGGAGTTGCAGACAAGCCTTTGTGTGGAACTCGGTTCAAAATATAGCTGGCAGTCAAAACAGCTTCCCCCCACAACTTGTCACATAAACCAGAGCTCAATAACATAGCGTTCATCATATTCTTCAGAGTCCGGTTTTTCCTCTCGGCTATTCCATTCTGCTGAGGGGTATATGGGGCTGTGAACTCGTGTATAATCCCCTCATTAACACAGAATGCTTTGAATTGATCTGAAGTGTACTCACCTCCTCTATCTGATCTTATTCTCTTTATTTTCTTGTCTAGTTGGTTTTCTACTTCAGTTTTATACTGTATAAAAGCATTGAAAGCTTCATCTTTTGTATTCAGTAAAAACACCTGACAAAACTTGGAGAAATCGTCAATGAAAGTAATGTAGTATCTCTTACCACCTCTACTTATTGTGTTTTTGAAGTCGGCAATGTCTGTGTGAATCAAATCTAACAAGCTAGAGCTTCTCATAATTGGATTTTTAAAAGGTTTTCTAGCATGCTTAGCTTCCACACAGACTTCGCATCTACTAGAAGGTTTACCGGAATTCACAGATATAAGTCCCAGTTGATTCAATCTAATCATAGAATTGGAATTCAAATGCCCAAGTCTACCATGCCATTCAACAAAACTACAGCATAAGTACACAGAATCATCTCCTTTATTGATATTCAATGTTTCTAACACAAACAGATTGTTAATACAAAATGCTTTTCCCACATATTTACTATTCTTAGTTAGGACCATTTTCCCAGCATCTATAGTTTGTTTAATCCCAGCCATCATTAACAGTGCACTTGAAATGAGATTTCTACACATGTTAGGGACTAACAAAACCTTAGTGAGAGTAAGAATTTTTCCTGAGGACAATGATTAGTCTACCTCTCCGATTCCAGATACCTTTAGAGCACTAGCATCTCCTAGAAATACGTTTTCACAACCAGTAGTCACCATGTTCCTGAAGAGTGAACCCTGATTACATATATGTCTAGTAGCTCCTGAGTCGATTATCCAGTCCACCTTATCTTCTGTGGAGTTAGCTTCAGTGACCACGGCTATAAGGTTCTCTGTTAGATGAGCTTTTCCAGATATCTTGTTTACCAAAAGCTTCTTGCAGTCTTGTTTTTTATGGCCAAGCTGGTTGCAGTTCCAGCATTTAAGCTTTTTCTTAAACTCTACAGAATGATTTTGACTAATCTTCTTGTGATTCTTGTCGGTCTTCTTCTTGAATTTTTCCTTAGAAGAAGAACTCTCGACTAGGTTAGTGTCTGTATTCCCGAAACCGAATGTTGCAGAGATTCCTTGAAACTTTCTGTTTGCTTCCTCAATCATAATGTCAGAGATCAACTCGTCTAACGACAATTTCTTCTTCTCATGTTTAAGTCTAGATCGATAGTCATTCCAAGACCAAGGTAATTTATCAATCAGAACATGAGCGGCAAGAAAGTTGTCAATACACATACCTTTAGCTTGGATCTTAGAAACTATAGCTTCGTATTCTAGAAGTTGCTCCAACACGGGAAGATCATCTCTCACCAGAAAAGAAGTCCATCTCGAGGTAACATACTGTTTCTTTCCCTCATCTTCTCCACCATACTTCTTCTTTAAGCTTTCCCAAATTTCCTTAGCAGAATCCAATCCCACATATATATCAAAAATACTTTCGGAGAGATGTCGAAGCAAGTGACCTCTACAGGTTCTGTTGTGTTCGGTGAATGTACCGTCTCTCTTTCCTTTCTTCGACATATTGATATCGGAATCTTTCTGTAGTGGGGATTCCTTGAGATCATCTTTGGATTTGACATCTCCGATCATCTTCGATGAGTCTGAATCGGCCAGATAGGAATCTTTACTGCCGGAGAAATCGCTGACCTCATACAGGACATAACCAATGCCGATTTCTTGGAAGAAGAAAAGTAATTCTTCTGACCACCTCCGATAATTGGTTCCGGTGAGTGGTGGTAATCTTGACAGGTCCGGAACACAACTGTTTCTCGCCATAGCTCCTTCCTCCTTTCGTATTTGTGTTGTTGACGATGAACACGAAGTCGAAAAATTGACAAAAAATTCGTTAAAGATTGTTGGAAGAAACGAATCGAAGAACGAGAAACTGAGTCGATAAAATACAGAGTCGAAGCAAACGCTTCTGGACTTTAACGAATTTTCCCTCTTATCCATACACGATTGTTCAAGAGGAATTCGAGAAAGAATCTACTCTGTGCTTGAAGATGTGTGTTGACAAGCTTCAAGATGATTCCACAGAAGTACACTAAACACGAAGGAAGTTAAGAATCAGAGAAAATCTTCGAGTTCTTGATTTAGTCAATGTCGATCTCTTCTTGAAGAAAGAAGAACTCTCTGTTGAATTTTAATGTCGAATACTATCTCTTTGTGATTCTCGATTTCAAATATATATAGACCAACAATGGTTATCTCGTGGTTTAGTTGTTGATTTTATTAAAAACAAAACCGGGTTCAATGTGGTACAATATTGGTTTTAATTCTTCGGTTAACCAATTAACCAGGTTTAAGAACTATACTCCAACATACTCCACCCTCTTCTCCATCCATGCCATTCTCTATTTCGTCTTCAACAAGGTTGGAGTTTGTAGCCTTGTCTTTCAAGGAACCGTGCTGTTGTGTTCTATGACGTTCCATTTTCTGGTATGATTTTTAGTGTTGTAGAGATGGTGGTGGGACTGTGTTAAACACTAAGAGCAAATAGAGGGATGGGCTTGGGGTTTGGAATGAATGTTCCTTTGAAGTCTTTAGTAAAGTCGGAACATGGACCACTGTGTCCTTGTATGCTTCTCTGGTAGAATAAGTACATGATTACGTGATGTGCTTACTCCCATAAAATATGAACATTAAGTAAACGGTCTGTAGATTGGTATTACAGATCTTAAAGTTCTCTTATAAATTATTTCATAGACCTTCTGTGATTTTTAGTTTGTTCTGATGCAATTAAACTTACTACTTGGTATAAGTTTTAAAGCTATATATATCGTACTTCCGCGTTATTGAAAAGAGGCTCCCTAAGACCATTTCCCATTAATTAAGTTTCTTAATATTAAAAAGAAATAGAAAAGTAAGTGAAATAGAAAGTGATGGGTTCTCTAAAGAGCAAAAGAATAACATAATTTTCTTAGATGAGAATCTATCTCATACACATGTTATTATCTCATTGAACCATTTTATTTAAAGAAATAAAATTTAAGCAAAAAATAGACTTTTACTAAAATAATGATGTTTTAGTAGTTAAGAACCTCAAAATAAGAATAGTTTAGTAGTTAAGAACTTCAAAATAAGAATCTATAGATGGAGATGCTCTAAAATAAGATTGATGTTCTTGTATTTAATTAAGTAATATCTTTATTGACATGTACAACTGTAGACTTATAGTACAAAGAAGAGCTAGGAATCATTAGAGCATCCATATCACTGAACCTCCTAAGGAGGTTCTTAAAAAAGAAAAAATTGGAGCCAATTAGAGTTCGCCACGTGGCGAATCCGTCTCCCGCGGGTTCCCTCTGGCGAACCCTGATTGGCTCTTTTTTTTTTTTTTTAACAACCCCCTAAGATCACTAATGTGGATGTTCTATGTAAGCATGGTAATCTCATCTAACTATTATTTATTTATCTCCAGAAACAGACAAAATCCCTAATAAATGGTGACAAATGTATTTGGATTCCTATGATTACAACCTTAGTGATCATCGGTTGTTGGACCCACAGAGCAGAACAGATGTTGTCCCTTTTTCTTCTCATATCTCGTTTAAATTTCCTTCATATTAAATACCTCCTCGCACCAAAATAAGAAAATACCATTTGTGAAATGTATGGTTTGCCTCCGTTTGTAATTAATTTTCACTTATAATCATAGTTATGTGAGGAAGAAGTGATTCTTTTGCAATTTTGTGAAGAACAAAGGCGAAGAAAAAGAAGAAGAAAGTGATAAGCTAATGCTCGTCTCCATCTAAAACCAAGTTCGATAAACAAAAAACAAGAGATGCTGTTGTCATAATCCACAGGAAGTGGAGAATATAGATACGCAGGAGGAGTCGCTTAACGTAAGCAAACAAAACGCACGTAGCTATCCTTACTAACACTACACTTCAGAGATTCTTCCTCTCTTACACCAGTTCCACTTGTCTCTCACAGAACAAATCGAATAAAGTACTCTTTACTTCTCATAGATGCCAAATCATCAACCTAGAATTTTTTGAAGCTGGGAGATATAAATTTCTTGATTGAATTGGTTATGATCATCGAGTATCACTGGTCTGATAACAATTCACAAGACTTGTATCGAGAATCTGTCCCCTTTAGTTTAGGGGAATTTTATATGAAACCAGCTTTAAATATGGGGTCCAGCTGTGCTCAAACCTAAGCATCCGACCCCAGAACCAAACTTATCGAATCACTTCTTGCACCTCATATATCTTTATCCTTAAATATAACAAGTATCAATGAGGCCCTTTTTTAGCGTTATGATTCTTCAAAACAATTTTGAAAAGTTAAATATATAACAAATAGTTTGGAGAAAAGGAAATTCTAAAAAAATGGAAATGTAAAGAAAATGAAATTTGAAATAAATGGAAATTTGGAGAAAAGGAAAATTGGAAAAAGAAAAATATTAGAAAAAGAAAAAGAAAATCAAACCAAGCAAGGCTTCCTAGTTTTTTCTTTTGCAAACTAAACAGCC
This sequence comes from Lepidium sativum, assembly GCA_023374145.1. Lineage (NCBI taxonomy): Eukaryota > Viridiplantae > Streptophyta > Magnoliopsida > Brassicales > Brassicaceae > Lepidium > Lepidium sativum. Next base: position 25,357 of record JAKUCM010003834.1, on the reverse strand, counting down.
GAATTCAGCCTAATAACCTAAGATATGAAACCTAATAGATGAACAAGAAGAAATCGATGAAGATGACGAACAATCAATTTTTTTTTCTTTTTTTTCAGCAAAACGAACTATGTTATGATGGATCTAGCACTTACTACAAGAGAACATTAGTTTAGGGACCAAATTTTACAACTTTTTTGGGATGTTGTAAAATTGGGACGTATTTGCAACTCCCTTACGACGTTTTCAGATTTCGTTGTAAAGGAGTTGTAAATAGACAACGAAAATTTTCTTTGTAAACAAATTGGTATTTTACGACTCATTCACAATGTTTTCCCATTTTTTAAACAAATCGTTGTTAATTAGTCCCTAAGTTACAACTATTTTACGACCTCCATATTTTACATCGAATTAAAATCGAATGTCAAAGTAGGTAAACACGTTTTTCTTGTTACGTAAAAGGTTTAAATAAAATTTTAGTTTATGTTATAAAGGCATTGTTAAATTTAAAATTTCGTTGCTAAAATGTCTCTACTTTACAACTCTTTTACGACTAAGTAGTTTACAACTATTTAAGGACGTAATTTGAAATTAGATATTTATGGTTAGGTACATGTATTGTAATTTACTCGTAATTTGCGAGAAGTTGTAAAATTATCGTTACTTTTTTGCCTATATAAGGAGGAAGACTCTCTTCATTAATCACAACATCAAAAAACAAAAAAAAAATGTGGGAGAGGAGAAAAAAAACGGTTTTGGGGAAAAATCCAAAAAAATGTCTTTTGGTGGAGATATATTCGAGCAACGGAAGTGGATGTATATACATAGAGATGCTGCCCGAATCATGACAAAGGAGTTTATGAACGGGGCAGAAATATTCATGCACCAGGCTAGTCAAACCGAAATCACGGTTGAATCGGGTAAGATGTTTTGTCCTTGCCGAAAATGCAAAAATACAAAATTTGCCCGAGTAGAAACTGTTTGGAATCATCTATTAAATAGAGGGTTTACACCGCATTATTACATTTGGTTTCACCATGGGGAAGGTGATAGCGGTCGTGGGAATGATGAAGCAACTAGTAGTAATTTTAAGAATGTTGATGCTAATATAGGTGAATCAAGTAATTTGCATGATGTTGGTTATCAGAATGAGATTCATGGGGCTGTAGAGCATGATAGGATGCATGAAATGGTCAAAGATGCATTTCAGGAAACTAATATTGATCAACCCATAGTTGTTGATGCACCCAATTTAGATGCAAAAAGGTTTTATGACATGCTAGATGCTGCAAACTAGCCTCTCTACGAGGGATGTAGAGAAGGTCTATCTAAATTATCATTGGCAGCTAGGATGATGAATATTAAAACAGAATGTAATTCATCTCAGTCATGCATGAATATGTGGACTGATTTGCTCAAAGAGTATTTACCAGAAGACAGTGTGTGTGATGAATCATATTAAGAGACCCAGAAATTGCTCTATAGTCTTGGGTTGCTGTGCGAAATCATTGATGTTTGTATAGATAATTGTATGATCTATTAGAAAGATGATGATGTGTTACAAGAATGTCGGTTCTGTAAGAAGCCAAGATATAAGGCACAAGGGAGTAGGCGTAAGAAGGTTCTGTATCAACGGATGTGGTATTTGCCAATAACTGATAGATTGAAGAGGTTATATCAGTCGGTTAGGACAGCAGCTGCGATGAGATGGCATGCAGAGCATTCACAGACGGAAGGAGAGATTAATCATCCTTCAGATGCAAAGGCGTGGAAACATTTTAATACGGTACACAAAGATTTTGCTAGGAATATTAGGAATGTCTATCTTGCTCTATGCATCGACGGTTTTAGTCCGTTTGGAATGTCTGGTAGACAATATTCTTTGTGGCCAGTAATCCCCACGCCTTATAACCTTCCTCCGGGAATGTGCATGGAAAAAGAATTTTTTTTCCTAAGTATACTTGTTCCTGGTCCTAATCACCCGAAACGGTCTCTTGACGTGTTTTTGCAACCTTTGATTCATGAGCTGAAACAGTTATGTACGCACGGGGTTCGAGCATATGATTGTTCAGTCCAAAAAAATTTTACGATGAAGGCGGTGCTTATGTGGACGATAAGTGACTTCCCTGACTACGGAATGTTATCTGGTTGGACAACACATGGGAGATTGGCTTGCCCATATTGCCTTGGGAGAACAGATGCATTCCAATTGAAGCATGGTAAGAAGACGTCTTGGTTTTATTGTCATCTCCGATTTCTTCCAATTAACCATCTGTACCAACGGAACACGACTCTATTCAGGAGTAAAGTTAAGGTAAAGGATCCCCCACCATTGTATCTATCAGGAGAGGAAATCGAAGCAAATATGGATTATTACGGGGCTTTGGCAACTGTTCCTCGAGGAGGTAATTGGCACGTTCCTAATGATATGACAGATTATTACGGCCGACAGCATAACTGGCATAAGAATAGTATATTTTGGGAGCTGCCATATTGGAAAGATTTGTTGATTCGACATAATTTGGATGTGATGCACATCGAGAAGATTTTTTTTGAGAATATCATGCATACGATTTTGAACTTGGCTGGTAGGACAAAAGATAACAGGAATTCACGTTTAGACTTACCACCTATTTGTTCAAGGAGTGAGTTTCATATCAAAAGTGACGGCAAAATTCCAGTTCCGATATTTTGGTTGTCATCTGAGGCGAAAACGGCGCTATTCAATTGGGTGTCATCAGAGGTGAAGTTTCCTGATGGGTATGATTCAAATCTCTCAACATGTGTTGAGCAAGGGCAAAAGTTTATAGAGATGAAAAAAGTCATGATTGTCATGTGCTCATGCAACGACTAATACCATTTGCTTTAACGAAGTTACTTCCAAAAAATGTACATGAAGCACTTGCAGGTATTTGTTTAACATACTATAGTAATGAATATAAACATATATACATATATATAACTCTTATATTGTAGGTATTGAAGCGTTTTTAGAGATTTGAGTGCACAGACAATCACAGTAGAAGGTTTGGAACGACTATCAACAAATATACCGCTATTGTTGTGCAACTTAGAGAAGATTTTCCCTCCTTCGTTCTTCGATGTTATAGAACATCTTGCAGTGCACCTTCCTCACGAAGCACTCCTAGCAGGACCTGTTCATTTTCGATGGATGTACCCATTTGAACTTTTTATGAGAACGCTTAAGGGCAAAGCAAATAATCTATCAAAAGTCGAAGGGTTAATCGTTGCTGGTAGCCTGACAGAAGAAACGTCGCATTTCACATCGTACTACTTTGCACCCAGCGTTTACACACGAAAAAGAGCACCTAGGAGATATGATGATGGTGGTGTCGCCCAAACATATGCAGTAGAGGGAGTTCCTGATATCTTTTCCTCAATTGGACGTCTAAGTGGCAAATTAAAAGAAGTTTGGTGGAGTAGTCCCGAAGACCGCCACGCGGCACACACATATATACTTCTGAATTGTACTGAAGTGCTTCCGTTTGAAAGGTATATATATATATGTATATGAATCGTATATATTTAATGAAATGTGTTTTACTTTTAGATTAACATATTTCTATACCTATATAGTTTATTTGTTAGTCAGGTAAAAGAAACTATTGAAGGAATTTCTGATGCAGAAGTACTTAAGCGGAAAGATATGCACTTTGCACTATGGTTGAAGGGCCAAGTAAGAGTGATTGTGATTACGTTGTGATTAATTTAAATTAACATATTTCTAATTACGTTGTGATTAATTTTAAACTGTGTATACAGGTTGACTATGATGATCCATTCTACCCACTATGGTTTCATGATTTGATCCAAGGTCCTATTGCTAAGATAACAACAGCATCCATGTATTTCACCAGAGGATACACACTTCACACCTTTGAGTACGGTGTAAGGCGTGCAACGGCAAATTGGGGAGTATGTGTGAAGGGTGAAACTGATTTCTATGGGGTTTTGCAAGAGATTATCGAAGTGGGATTAATTGGGTTGAAAACTATGCTATTCAAATGTGTATGGTTTGATCCCGTAATCAACAGAGGTGTCTATTACATCAAATTTGGAGTTGTGGACGTGAATGGGAGGAGAAGATACAACAAGTTTGAGCCTTTCGTCTTAGCATCGCAAGCAGAGCAAGTTAGCTTAATTCCATATCCAAGGATCAAAGAGTCGGGCATCAATTGGTTAGCTATAGTGATGATCACACCCCGTGGGCAAATTATTAGATGTGGAGATTTACCGTTGCAGGAAGAATCATGTTCATCTATACAAGTACCAGAGCAAGCTACAGAGCTAGTGGTTCTTATCAATCCGGAAAACCGAGAGTACGAGGATCTCCCTTTAGAAGATGTTGACGATGAGGAACGTGACGAGTTTGCAGAAAGTGATAATCCGAGTAGTGGAAATGGTAGTAACGGTGAAGAATCTGATTGATAATATGGATTATAATGTAAGAACAATCTATGAGATTATTTTAATGTAATTTACGTTATGTCAATCTAAGTTTTATAAATCATTTGAATTTAGTAGTTTTATAAATCAATCTAAGTTTTATAAATCATTCGAATTTAGTACTTTTATAAATCAATCTAAGTTTTATCAATCTAAGTTTTATAAATCAAAGTTTTACAAATCATCGTGAAACACTTAGCAAAAAAATATTAGCACAAAACTTCGTAATTAAATTGGGGAAAAAAACGTCGTAAAGACATTGTTAAATACCAACGTCTTTACGACGTTTTTTTCCCCCAACTTATTTACGACGTTTTGTGCAATTATTGTTTTTGCTAAGTGTTTCACGTTAATAGATTTATGAATCATAAATCAAAAGAATATGTCTAGAACAAAACGTCGTAAATAAGTTGGGGAAAAAACATCGTAAAGATGTTGTTAAGTGCCAACGTCTTTACGACGTTTTATTTGCCCAACTTATTTACGACGTTTTGATGCAATTATTTTTTTTACTAAGTGTTTCACGTTACAATTATATGATTCTTAGCTTTAAATACTGGATATGATCCTAATCATTTTTACTATTGTATTCATCAAATAGAATAATTCAAACACTTAATAGATTTATGAATCATAAATCAAAACTATATGTTTAGAACAAAACGTCGTAAATAAGTTGGAACAACAAAATGTCGTAAAGACGTTGTTAAGTGCCAACATCTTTACGATGTTTTCTTTGCCCAACGCCGTTACGACGTTTTTGTTGTTACAACCTCACTACGACATTTCGTAGTGTACCGTTACGGTCCATTGAATCCACTGTAACGGTACATTGAATCCACATTTGCCAACCTCTTTACATCGACTACGTTGTAAATTTGACCCTAAATTTACAACTCTTTTACGACGTAACATGAATTCTCACGTATTCCCTATAAATATATCACCAATTTTGCAACATCATTCCATCATTCCCCATTCCACAATCTCTCTCTAAGGTATTCCTCTCTCCCTTCTCTCTACAATTTTTTTTTTTTGGCAAATATAGGATTTAGAATATATATATATGTTGTTTAGAAATTATATAGAAGATACGGAATTTAGAATTTAGGGTTTATATATTATTTATTAGTAAACGATCCAATGTCTAATATGGAACATTCTTTTGTAGGTACCACAAATTATGGCACCCCGTAAGCATACACGCCGTGTCCATTAAAGTGAGATGCTGCACGGCACCGCATCATCTTCTACTTCCTCAGCGGTGCCAGAGACACAGTCACAGTCCCATAACCAAATTCCTACACCGCCGCATACTGCCCCGACACCAGAAGTGGCCGTAGAACCCCCGCCGACGAATGTTGCGGTCCATCCTGACCTTTTGGTGCCGCCGGATTCACCTTATGCGCAGTACCGGGTTGAAGATATTCTCGTGGCACCAAACCGCGAGAATTTACCGCATCTATACATCGATCGTCCAACTAGAACTTATTGGTACGTATTAATTTACATATTAAATTAATTATATTTACATATTTAATTTAAGTCTTTATAATTAAATAACTAATAATATATATTAAAAAAATTTCAGGTTCGGTATTGATAACAAAGTGGGACAAAGCATCACAGAATGCATCAAAAGCTATTTTGTGGAGGCGACTCCAAATTGGAAATCAACACCAATTACATTCGCATAACGTGGTTCAAGATTTTTGCAGTAAACTTTTTTAACATAAATTTTTATTTTATTCAACATATTAACTAATATTTAATAAATACTAATTAAATTTGTTGTCTACTAGCAACGTTGGAATTGGGACGTCTCTATCAACGAGACTGTCCGACATGAGTTCTACCGCAAAGCCGAGAAGCGGCTTTGTAACACTGTCTCGGGCTGGAAAACTGAGTGGGAGGTGAAGGGAGATGCCGGGAAGCCCACATTCATGACCAACGATTGTTGGGAGGGACTGAAGAGTTACTGGGTAGACCCTGCAGCAGTGAGGAGAGCTGCTCAATGTTCCGCCTCCCGGAAGATGATTGGTCTTGACGGCTTACAAGTCGCAATGCCGCACACTGCGGGCCAGATGCCTTTCGGCGGAGTTGCAATACAAATAATAAGTATTTTTAAAAATTATTGTTTTCATTTATAAATATTTATTAACATAAACTAATATTTAATTTAAAATTTCCTATATTAGGCGGAAAAAACAAGACAAATTCCAATGCTTCCAGAATTGTATGCCGCAACCCATAAGAAGAAATCTGGCGTCTTCGTCGATCCACGGTGTGAGCTGCTACACAGCCAAGTTGAAACTGCGGTTCAGGAGCGTCAAACCCAGCTTTCCCATGAATCCACCAGCATAACTCCTGTCCAATTGAGTGCTCCTGAGATCAACGCGATTTATAAGCAGATATTAAATTAAATCGTCTACTTAAATAATAATTATTTCCTAACAAAACATTTTTGTAGATTGCTCCGACAAAAAAAGGACGGATTATTGGCATAGGATCCGCCCAAGATGTCCAGAGAGTCACGTCTAACTGGGTAGGTGAAAACTCACTTCGCAGTCAGTTGCAGGAATCTCGTGCTGAAATTGCTTCGCTAAAGCAAACGACGGATCATAAATTCGCAGCCATGGAATCCATGATGGATATTTTGGTTGCGGGCAATCCCCATGCAAGTGCGGCTTTGGAGCTTAGACGTCGGAATCTCAGGATTAGGCCTACGGAGAATGTCGGGGTCAATTTGAACGAGCGAGTGGCTGAAGATCAAGACGACAATAGTTCGGACATGTTCGACGAATTGCTCTGTTAAATATTTTCTATTTTATAATTAAATTTTTTAAAACACATTTTAATTTTATATTTTAATTTTATATAATAAATTTATTTCATTCAATTCATAATTTTATTTAATTACAAATATTTAATTTAAAAATTTTAATTAAAAAAAAAAACAAATCATAGTCCCTAAAACGTTGTAAAATTTTCGTCCTTAAGTTGTTGTAAACAGTTTTGTCTTTAAATAGTTGTAACATTTTCGTCTTTAAATAGTTGTCATTTTCGTCTTTAGTTAGTTGTAAATATTTTCGACTTTAATACGTTGTTAAACATTTCGACTCTAATTAGTTGTAAACAATACGTTGTAAGTTAGTTGTAAATTTAGCAAGTAACTTACAACATTTAGTTTGCCATCGAGTTTACAACACCCTCTTCATTTTACGACGTTTTTACAACGTCTGTTTTACGACGTTTTAACAATGAAATTATGGCGTTGTTAACTTTTACGACGTTTTTATAACATTTTTTGGCTTACGACGTGCAAGACACGACGAACCACGTGGCGTCCCTAATGCGTTGTAAAGTCCCTTAACAACGCATTAGGGACAAAATTTGGAGTTGTAAAAGCTGTGTTCTCTTGTAGTGTAGGGTTCAACTTCATGAAAAACATAAAGACAGATGGAAATTAAAAGGAAATGAATACTCAACTTTCAAGTTCGGCTCTGATACCACTTGATGAGAATCTCCTTGGATCGAACTTGAGATGTTGAGGATGTAAACGAGATAGGATGGATAATTGAATTAGAAACACGATAGATGCAAGCCTTTGGATATGACACACCTTAGGACTCAAAGAAATTCAGATTTGACACACTGAACTTCGAATTTCAATTGGATATTACACACCAAAAGAAGATCAAAAGAGAAAATCCCTTATGAATACTGAAAGATCGAAATTGGTTGTCTTCTTACAAAGGAAGCAAGAGACTTAAATAGAGTAATAAAGACCACGAAATTGAGTTTAGGGTTTAGTGAGTTGGACCGAAAATAAACTAACTAATGGGCTTCTTATTTGTGTAGCCTAAATGCCTCATTAAAAACCTTATGAGAAAACTCATTGGGATAAAACTCACTAAGGGAAAAAGAGTGCAGTCTGGACTGCACACCCATAAGCAAGTCTTCTTGAATACTCATGGTTTGCATCAAGGTATGTTGTTCTTGAGGTACATTTTGAGTCTGGACGTGAGAAAGTAATCCTCCAATGGCTTGGTTGAATAAGTTCATTCTTGCTCGAGTCATCAGACCAGTTGGGACCGTCAACACTTCCTCAGCTACAACTTCCTCCATGTCCGAACCTTCACTTGAGATTAAGTTGTTGATGTCCTTACCTTGAGAAAAGTCTTGGCTATCTATGATCACATCACCTTTTTTTAGCGTTATGATTCTTCGAAACAATTTTGAAAAGTTAAATATATAACAAATAGTTATGGACCGTTTGTTAATCTCTCCGTGTTTAACAATAGAAACAAGCTGTATTAAAAGAAACGATTTATACAAAAGCATTTCAACGTCTCACGTAAGCAAAAAATATGAAATTAGCTTATGGTGGCTTAACTTCGCCATTGGCTTGGTGTTGTAGCTCCTCCCCACCTCTATACTCCGTGCTATCGACTATTGACTTGAGTGAATATCAAGTTAACTCACAAATGACTTAAGTGTGAAGCAAAGAAGATGATACAAGTGAGTGCAGCTCAAGGCAAGAGAAGCCTTAAGATATCCTTGCGTGAGAAGCAACCAAAACATAAGGAACCGAATGGAAGTAACAAATAATTGGTGGTTACGTTCGGTTACAAGACAACTAGAAGGGAATCACATGATGAGAAATGGACTAGCAAAGTCACATGTCTTGTTTAAGACCAATATGGCCGTTGATGACTAAAGTAGAAATGTCTCATTCTCTCTTTCTAAAGAAACTAAGGAATCTTACCATTTCGAGTAGTTATTTGTCTTCTTGTACATTGTTTGTTCGTAAAATGCCCTAGCTTAGTCGTATGTATAAATATCCTTGTAAATGCTTAATGAAAACTAAGAGAAAGAAACCTTTCTTCTTCAATATTCTCTCAATTTTGGTTACTAAATCTCTCTAATTCTCTCGGTTACTAAATCTCTTCGAATCTCTCATTCTCTATTCTTACATCAAATCTCAACCATTCTCATTCTCTATTCTGCATATTCTAACATCGACAGGCTGTTGCCAGTGCCGAAGGAACAATTTGGATCACCCTAAGCGAATAAAAAAATTATGCTTTTTTATTAAAAATTAAAAATTATAAAAAACATATGTTAAAATTAGATAATACAACTTCATAAATTGTTTATAAAAAGAAAAAAGAAGTAAAAACTTTTTTATTGAAATACAACTCTTTTTGCCATTAAACTTGAATGGTCAAGTTTTTCAACCATAGTTATCTTAATCGACAACAAAGCCAACCCATTCAATCTCTCTTGTAACATGGTCGACCGCAAATAATTTTTTATCAGCTTCAACTTTGAAAAACTTCTTTCAGCGGTGGCAACTGATACCGGAATAGTCAATAATATGCGATAAGCAACTTCAGTGTTCTGATAACAATCCTCCATCTTTTTCAAAAAATCAAGCACTTCAATAGGCTTCTAAACTTCCATTGGTAAAGATTCTCGAAGAATCTTTAATTCCATAAACAAATCATCACCAAAAATGTCTGAATGCGTATCATTCTTTAAAGAAACTTCCAAGTTCAAACATGATGCCTTCAAACTATCCTCACTTGCGGTTGATAGTCTTTTTAAATCAAACAAAAACCCAAAAGTTTGTTCATATCTTTGGAATTGTTCAAACCTGGATTCCAAGAAATTAGAGCTTGATCCATGATTGTGTTGAAGTAATCAATCCTAAAGCTCTCCTCCGGTGATAATAACACATTTTCATCAACAATCTCTGTGTCTTCATCATAGTGTTTTATCCTTTTAACAATACGCTTTTTCACAGGAAATTCAGCTTCAATCTCCATACCAGCTGCAATTTTCTTAGCCTTAGTCTTTGCTTCCTCAAAACCTGTCTCCCGATATTTTTAAAAATATGAAACAAGCCTTTCAAGTGGTGAATATCAGCATCTATATCAGTGTTTTATGATTGCATGCTCTTGCTTACTGTGTTGACAACAAAAAGAAGGTCATACCAAATAATCATACCAAACAAGAACTCAAAACCTCCAATTCCATGTGTTTCACTTAGAGCAAGGGATTCAACATTACTTCGTGTTCCTGGGTCGTCACTACTTTCAGCCAAGTAAAGTAATGCTTCTTTGATTTCTAAGGCTTGAAACCTTATTGCTCTGACACTTTCAACATGACTTTCCCATCGTGTCTGAGACAAAGATTTAAGGGTTAGTCCTTTAACCATCTTTGTCAAAATGTCCCACCTATTTGTTGATGAAGAAAACAAACAATATATCCTTTGAACGATTTTGAAAAAGACACAACTTTTGTGGAAGAAGATGTTATATCACATAGCACAAGATTAAGAATGTGACAACCACATGGTGTGAAGAATGCCCTTGGATTAATTTCTAATAACCTCTTTTGAACTCCCTTGTTCTTTCCTTTAATATCGGATCCATTGTCGTATCCATGTCCTCTCACATCACCAATGTCTAACTCTAGTCCAACCAATGCATCTTGGAGTGAAGCAAAAAGCCCTTCGCCTGATTTATCTTTGACAATCAAAAATGTCAAAAATACATTGTAGAGACATCCACACATCAGATAACCAAAGTCATTTGTTATTTGTGGCTAATATCCGGAGTGCAATCAAGAATTATGGAGAAATACTTTGAATCATGGATCTTCTTTATGATCATAACTTTGTTCTCCCTAGCAAGCATTTCAATCATTTCATTCTGAATTGTGTGACTAAGGTAATGAGCGTAGATTTCCTTCTTCTTAATTCGTCTAACATGCTCCCTCATCACTGCATCAAACTCAGCAATCATCTCGATAAAACCCAAGAAATTTCCATTATTCGCTTGACCAAGTTTCTCGTTACCTCCACGAAAGGCCAGATTTCTTTGAGGTAGAGTTTTCACCACTGCAAATATTCTCAATATCACTTCTCTCCAATGGCTTTTCTCTCTGTTTAATTCTTCTTTAGCATGCTTATCAATGGTTTGATTTTTCTGTAATCTTAACTCTAACTCTTTACAACGTGTCATGGATATAACATAATCATGTGAAACTTCATGTTTTTTCAGCCTTTTCGACTAGTTTCTCCAATCATTAAACCCCGTGGTTGTCAAGTTAACACCACCTTTTACATGCTTAAATAACTTGCAGCATAAACAAAAAGCTTTATCCAAATCTTTTGAGTATATCAACCATCGCCTGTCTTTTTTTCTCCGTTTACCATGTCTCTTGTGTAGACTGCATGCGAAAATGCCTACGAAGACTGTCTTTCGGAAACTGATAATGACTTGATAGTCTTATCATAGGACCCTTTTGAACCAACAAATCCCTCAATCCCATATCAACGTTTTCCCAATTTCCCAAATCAGAAATATTTTTCTCTTGCTGTTCATTTTCCTCTTCACCTTGATTTTTAGTCTCATCTGAATTCTAAAGCTCACTGTTCTGACAAATATCATCTACATGCACATCTTCATTTTCTTCTCTTTGAGTAGCTAAATTCTCAAGTTCGGTACTCTTACTTTTCTTTACATACCTAAACATAGAACACTTTAGTGACTTGATGTATGCTTCTTGTTTCTTCTTCTTATTTATGTTTTCAGCTCCCGATGGTTGGCTCTTTTTTATTCCACATGGTTTGCTTTTGCTTACTCCCGACGGTGGCATTTTGCTTTTGCTTTTGTTGTTCTCTGCACACACCTGTTTGCACAGAAACAAAAATTAAATTTAATAATCCACCTGTCCAAAACAGCAAAACTTCAAGCACAGAAAAAAGATTATGTGTAAAACCGATACAATAGCAATATAGCATCGTCAATTGTCTAAATAGCAGATAGCGACAAAAGCTATTTTGACTTTAGTGCCCAGCACTGTTAGTGTTTGTGCTTGACCAAGTCACCACTCACCACTCACCAAGATCACTAAAAGAAACTTTAACTATTTTCTTTGATTCTTTTATGAATAATTTATCATTGTTTATTCCTCTAATAAAAAATCTATGATCAAGTGATCACTCATCTTCTTCTTTCTAATTAAGTAATAACTAATAAATCATTGGACATATTGACATACCTTTTTACGAAAACTTGAAGATAATGATCAATTGATAATTGAGAATTTGTTGAAGAAACTAAAAAAAAAAGGAGTTGAACTCTATAACTAAAAACTCTGAAGAAGGAGAAGGTGAAAGAATAATTTGTAGCAAGAGGCCAAGAGCAAGAGGAGATCTTTTACGAGAGAATCGTAGACTATTCATCTTCCTTAGGTTTAATTAAATTGTTTTCTAACATAAGATTTAACAATTATTAAGAAATCCTCTAACAATTATTTTATTAAAAAAAACCCAACTAATATTATTCTTACCAAACCTACAAATTAAAGTTTGTCCATATTAATAGATATATATATATATAACTAACTTTTTTTTAATAAAATATATGCCTCTAAAAAATGGGCTGCTCCAAGCGGCCGCTTCACCTGCTTGCTCTCTAAGCTGGTCCTGGCTTGCCTTCTAAGCCGATCTTGGCTGTTGCACATCCTTTAACTCGATAGCAACCTTATCGTCATGAATCCTATCGTTATCTTCATCTCCCGCAACCGCATCGCTGATGTTTTGACCAGTTTCCTTAGCCGCTTCCCACGCACCTTCCATCGCATCTTTCATGTTATCACCGGTGTTCATGGCTGCATCCGTCGCTTTCTTCACCCCTTCCTTTGCCTTGTCCGTCATGTAACTCGTTGTTGACTTATCCTCGTTTGTAATGTTGGAAAAGTGACTATCTCTCAAGCCCTCCGTGCCCTAAAGAAAACATATTATTCCTAACTTATTAAAATTTGCGTACTCAACATTCAAAATTGATACATTAGAACATACCTCCGACTTTTTAAATGCAGTGGAGAAGCGGTTGATTCCGGTTGTAGTCTGCCGGTAGACATAACCGGATAAATCACCCCCCGGAGTTCTTGAAACGTTCGTTGCCGTGAGTCTCTTAACCAAAAACCTAGTCTCCTAATCTGTTTTATTGACTAGATTTTAATCTGTTTCTTTCACACTTTCTCTTAAGTACTGCTTATGAAGTAGTTAAGTGAACTCCAAAGCTAGCGGAAGTCAGTGGAATGGTGGGGTAATTTGGGAAAGACACGTGGTCATGACTGTCAGCAATGCACCGAGCATATTGGGCCCGCTAAGGCCCAGCTGGTAAAGTGTCTATCTCCTAGATCATGCTGGAATTACAGAAAGAGATTACGATCCCGGTGATTCGGAGAAGCAGATAGAAAATGGCGGAGATGAAGTGTTCTTACGAGACAAAACACTAGAAGAAACAAAGTAAGAAAAGAACAAATAACACAAAGAAAGTTTTGGTGAAAATCTTTTATTTTCTGATAATAGAAAATGAAAGAGACAACATGAAATTATAAGAAACAAAAATGTAACAGCACCCACTACACCCATGAATTCATTATGTCCTATAATTAAAAGTAAAAACTGAAACCCCCAATTGATTAGAAATAAAAACTAGCAAAACATGTAACTGAAATCATTGATTGTAATTTGAATCATTTTTCAACACTCTCCCTTGATTCAAACTTGCATACTCCAAGCTTACTTCTGAAGTAGTAAAACTTTTACTTCGATAATGCTTTTGTAAGAACATCTGCACTCTGCTCATTTGTGCTGCAATGCTCCAAAACAATTGACCCTTCACTAACCAAGTCTCTGATAAAGTGGACCTTGATGGATATATGCTTTGTTCTTCCATGATATGCTGGATTCTTGGTCATTGCTATAGTTGCCTTGTTATCACAGAAAATTGTTGTTGCCTTCACTTGTTCTTGCTTGATGTCTTCCAAAATTCTTCTTAACCAAACTGCCTGACATGCTGCTGCAGTAGCTGTTGTATATTCCAGCTTCCGATGATGATAAAGCTGTCACTCTCTGCTTCTTTGAACTCCAACAAACTGCTCCAGAACCTAGATTGAAAACATGTCCTGAGGTACTTTTTCTATCTTCCACACAGCCTGCCCAATCGCTGTATGTGAATCCAACTAATTCAAATTCTGAAACTGAGTTGTACCATAAGCCATAGACTGTTGTTCCTGCAATATATCTCAACACCTCTTTGCTGCTCCAAAATGATGTTTGGTCGGATTGTGCATGAACCTAGAAATTGCATTCACAGCAAAACAAATATCTAGTCTTGTGTGAGTTAGATAGATAAGACCTCCAACTAAACTCCTGAATTTTGTTGCATTTGCACTCATTGTTTCATCGTCCATTTGCAGCTTCTCATTGACATTCATAGGAATTTCTACAGCATTGCAACCTGTCATGTCAAACCTTTTAAGCAAGTCACAAGCATACTTATGTTGAGACACAAAAATCCCATCTTCCACTTGGTTAACCTCAAGACCAAGGAAAAAATACAACAACCCAAGATCTGTCATCTCAAACTTCACCATCATACTAGCTTTGAACTTAGCAATAAGTGAAGCACTAGAACCCATGTAAATCATATCATCTACATATAAACACACAACAAGGATATCTCCTTCACCTTGCTTCTTTATGTAGAGGTAGGCTCACTTTTGCTTCTTTCAAAGCCAGAATCTGCAAAGAAAGAATCAATCTTGTTGTACCAAGCTCTGGGAGCTTGTTTAATCCCATAAAGAGCCTTATACAACCTGTAGAGGAAACCCTCTTTGCCATAAAGTACAAAACCTTCAGGCTGATCAACATAAACCTCTTCAAGTAGCTCACCATTCAAGAAAGCTGACTTAACATCAAACTGGTATATTGGCCAACGCATATAAGCTCCTAAGGCAAGAAGAATTCTTACAGTGTCAAACCTTGCTACCGGAGAGAAAGTATCTTCATAATCCACTCCATATTCTTGTGCATACCCCTTAATCACCAGCCTTGCCTTATACTTTTGAATGCTGCCATCTACATGATACTTAGTTTTAAACACCCACTTCACACCAATAGAATGTTTATCACTAGGAAGCTCAACCAGCTGCCATGTTTGATTCTTCTCTATAGAAGTGATCTCCTCTTCCATCGCTTTTCACCATTCTTCATTCTTTTCTGCTTCATTAACTATCACTGGATCAGCACTAAAAAATGCATGTTGTTCCTCATAAAATTTCTCGCAGTGATCTGAATTTTTGAGGTGGACTTGTGCTTGAATTTCCTTCTCCATCACTTGCTCCATTAACTCTAGGTGAGCTAGGCGCTGAGCTTTCTTGTGTATTAGCTACAGAGTGTGCTGGACTTTGACTCTCTTCTTTTTCATCAATGTTGTCAACAGAAATTTCAATAAGCTCACCATTTCCACCTTCACGCCAAGTCCAAACCGCTTCCTCATCAAAGGTAACATTTCTGCTCTCAACAATCTTCCCACTCACATGATTGTACCATCTATAACCTTTAGATTGTGAACAATATCCAAGAAAAATGCATTTCTCAGATTTTTCATCAAGCTTCTTCCTGTTATGAACATCTATAAGAGAGTAGCAAACACTGCCAAAAACTCTTAAATGACTCACCCCAGGTTTCCTGCCACACCAAGCTTCATATGGTGTTCTGTTTAAGACTGCTCTTGTAGGAGATATGTTCAACAAGTACACTGCTGTCCTCACACTTTCTGCCCAAAACTGATTAGGTAGATTCTTCTGTTTTAACATGCTTCTAGCCATCTCCACTACAGTTCTGTTCTTCCTTTCCGCTACACCATTTTGCTCCGGTGTGTAAGCTATTGTAAGCTTATGGTGTATCCCTTCTTTCTCACAGAATTGATTGAACTCAGTAGATGTAAACTCTCCTCCTCTGTCAGTTCGTAACACCTTAACTTGCTGCTCACTTTGTTTCTCCACAAGAGCCTTGAACATCTCGAACGCTTCTCCTTTCGATTCAAGAAAATACACCTGTCAGCATCTCCCAGCTCATCCTGCTGTAATCATCTGTCAGCATCAGAAAATACTTGCTGCCTCCAAGAGATGTGGTCTGCATCGGACCACATAAATCAGCATGAACAATCTCAAGACATTGAGTTGCTCTCCTTGCTTTTCCTACTGGAAACGACCTGCGAGTTTGTTTCCCATATATGCAGCCTTCACACAACTTAAGAGCATCAATCTTTGGAAAGCCAACGACCATATCCTTTTGATTGAGCACTCTTAACCCATTCTCATTTAGATGACCAAAGCACTTGTTTCAACAGAAGATATTTTCAATGGAAATAGATTGTTTGATGCCTTCTTCACCTCTTCCAACATGAGACCAGATTTCTTATCCTTGATGATACATACACCCTCATCAAAAAAAATAGAACAATTGTTCTCCACGATTTGACCAACACTTAGCAAATTATGTGCTAGATCGGGAATGTAATACACATTATAGATGAGTTTGAGATTACCATGACCATTCTGGATAGCCACGACTCCT
Source organism: Lepidium sativum (assembly GCA_023374145.1). Taxonomy (NCBI): domain Eukaryota; kingdom Viridiplantae; phylum Streptophyta; class Magnoliopsida; order Brassicales; family Brassicaceae; genus Lepidium; species Lepidium sativum. Next base: position 8,463 of record JAKUCM010003834.1, on the reverse strand, counting down.
CTACCTTCAACTTGAACTTCTTTGTCATTTCCAAGTTTCACATTAAGCTTGTAGGATTCATCTAACTCTTTGAACAAAGATTTGGTTCCCGTCATGTGATTTGAACAACCACTATCCAAATACCACACAGATTTGGACGTTTCCTCACTTTTAAATGCCATAAAAAGTCGAGGCTGCTCATCTTCTTGCTCAACAAAGCTAGCATGCTTTTCTTCTTTCTGCCTTTTCCAACAGTCGGCCTGCTTATGACCATACTTCCTGCAATAATGACATTGAATGTCACTTTTGTTGGTACCTCTTAAGTTATCATAATAACCTCTTCCTCTGCCTCTTCCATGGTCTCCACGACCTCCTGATCTGCCTCGTCCTCTACCTACAGCTCCAGAGCTGCTGCCATTCTTCTGGCCAGAGTACTCTCCCTTCATTTGGAAAGCTTTTGCTTCACTTTTCTCAGTCTTATTACCAAGACGATCCTCATGACCAATCAACGAGCTCATCATGGTGTCAAAGGTATATGTACTCATATCATTTGCCTCCATAATTGCAGGTACCACATATTCAAACTTTGGAGTTAAGCTCCTAAGAACTTTACTCACAACAATTTCATTTGACAAGAATTCACCATAAGACTTCATTTGGTTGACAACAGCGGAAACTCTCGCCAAATATTCTTGCATCGTCTCATTCTCCTTCATCAAAAGCGTTTCAAATTGATGACAGCGACCGCCTTCTTATCTCCCATGTACTCATGCTTCAAAATTTCCCAGGCTTCGTGAGATGTATTCACCGCTGAGATTCGAGACAGGATATCATCCTCCAAAGCCGTCTGGATCCAAAACAGCGCCTTTGCATCCTTCTTGCGTCTCTCTTGTAACTGTTGATCAGGTTCCGCAGAATTTGCATCTTCAAATTCATTCTCCACCAAATCCCAACTTTCTTGAGATCTGAACATCGTCTTCATCTTGAGACTCCAAAGGTGATATTTTTCACCTTTAAATATCGGAACCGTACCTTGCTGATTTGATCCATTGGCTGCCATAGCTCTGATACCAACTGTTCTTACGAGACAAAACACTAGAAGAAACAAAGTAAGAAAAGAACAAAGAACACAAAGAAAGTTTTGCTGAAAATCTTTTATTATCTGATAATAGAAAATGAAAGAGACAACATGAAGTTATAAGAAACAAAAATGTAAAAGCACCCACTACACCCATGAACTCATTATGTCCTATAATTAAAAGTAAAAACTAAAACCCCCAATTGATTAGAAACAAAAACTAGCAAAACATGTAACTGAAATCATTGATTGTAATTTAAATCATTTTTCAACAGTGAGTGCTGGACATATTGGTTCAGGAATCGCGCAACTTGCCGCCAAGAATGGGCTCGAAGTTTGGCTTCTGGACGCTGATCGAGATGCGCTCTCTCGAGCCCCTGCAGCAATCTCTTCTTCTGTCAAACGTATCGTCTCGAAAGGTCTAATCACCAAGGCAAGATTTACTCAATTAAGTAAATGAATTTTTATGTGCGGTTACGATATTGGTTCTTCAGCTTCTTCACGATCCTTTGGAGACTGTGGAGTTGATTTTGTTTCTTTTCGTAAACATATTTGATAGTTTTGCTAGAAAACGAAAACAAACGATCTTATGAGAGTGGAAAAATGTTAAAAACGTTAGAACATTTCAGGATTTAGGAAAGGTAAAAGGTAGAATTTTGTGGAATCTCATAACACCAGAATGACTTTGTATGTTGCAGGAAGTTGGTGATGATGCTATGCGTCCTCTACATTTAACATCCAATAGTCAAGATTTTTGTTCTGCTGATATCATCGTTGAAACCATCGTCGAATCCGAAGTCATTAAGAAGAAACTGTTGAAGGATTTAGATGGTATAGCCAAGAGTTCTTCGATTTTAGCTTCTAATACAAGTTCTATCTCCATTACGCGTCTTGCATCCGCAACAAAAAGACCCAGCCAGGTTCGACACTCTTTACATCCTTTCCTCAATTTGATGTTGTCGATCTAAATATAGTAAAGTGTATAAAGCATTTCTTCTTCTAGGTCATTGGCATGCACTTTGTGAACCCTCCTCCAATAATGAAATTGGTTGAGATCATTCGTGGTGCGGATAATGTTAATGGTAATGTTAGATTTGGATCAGAATCGGACACGTAATTTATTTCTCTTCCATTTAAATTCCAGAAAAATTCAGTAAAATTGGGAGTTTTTGGTGATGATATAGGATAACTTTAGTGAGTTTGGTTACTTAGATTAACTTACTCTGTATCTGATTCAATTACTCTTTGTAGACTAAACCTGCAGGTTTGGCAAGATTACAGTATGCTCACAAGACTATGTTGGTTTTGTCGTGAACCGGATTCTTATGCCAATGATCAATGAAGCGTTCCACACTCTTTACACCGGGGTTGCTACAAAGGAAGTTGCACCGAGACGGGTACGGGGACTGAAAACGGGGACGGGAACGGGGACTTAAAACGGCAAAACTCAAAATTTATAGAAGCGGGGACGGCATGGGTACGTAATATATATATATATATATATATATATATATATATATATAAGTCTCATTAAATATCAATAAAAATAGTTAAAATCATATATAAATCTCAACTAAATAAAAGATAAAAGTAATCAATTGTCTTGAGTCAACTCATTTTCCAAATCCGGTTCATCTAATGTGAGACCATCCAACTCCAAAAATCCTACACCTTCCATGGAATCAAAGTCATCTCCACCGACATCCCACATCTTGGTATTATCATTGGAATTCCTTGATAAAAGACGAAGATTGTTGTGGATGTAAACCAAATCCTGAGCACGACTTGGATTCAACATGTTTCTCCTTAGTGAGTGAATGAATGAATAAGTACTCCAATTTCTTTCAAAACAAGAAGAAGAACTAGGTTGTCCTAAAGCTAAACTTTGGAGAAGAGGTGTCTGAGCACCAAAGTTAGCCCACCAATTCTTAGCTGGCATGTCATACATCATTGTAATGCATGATAGATTTCTAACTTAGTGTTTTATTGCCTATTTAAATGAAACTAAAAAGAAAAATTAAAAAAATTTCATTTTTTATTTATTTGGAAAATTTATTTAACTAATCGAGTTTTCTAATTTACATTTGAAACGTCTCAAAAACGTCTCCATCCTTAAACCAAACCGTCCCCAACAACCATGCAACGTCCCCAATTTTAAGAACGGGATGGGGACGTCCCCAAACCGTCACCACGATGTCCCATCACGGAAACGTTTCGGAAACCTAAGACGTGACGGTGGTGCCGTCCCCGTGCAAATTGACAACGGAATGAAACACGGCACAAACCACCCATTGGGTCCCTTGGAATTAGCAGACTTAATCGGTCTACGGGTGCTTGTCTATAATGAAAGTGCTGTACGAGGGACTTGGGGACTCGAAGTACGCACCTTGTCCTCTTCTCGTCCAATACGTTGATGCTGGAAGATTAGGAAGAAAACGAGGAATTGGAGTTTATGATTACCGTAAAGAGACTCAGAAACCATCTCCTCGGCTCTAAAAATGCAAATACCACAGTCGCAAAAATTGAAAACATGTTAAGCTCTTTAAGACGAGAAGAGAAGAGTTACTGTTTTTCTTTGTTCTTTTGTACTTTGATAGATATGAAGTTACCAGCCACCTTTTTGCTGTAATCGCGATATATAATAAAGTTTAGCTTTCAAAGAAATCAATAAGACGTTACCACGTTGTTTCCTAATACGAAATATTTTATTTATTTCAAATTTGTAACCAATTTGGTTTTATTTTGGTTAAATAAATTTATATGTAATTTTTGATAAAAAGTATATGATTAATTGTTATATTATACCAATTCATTATTAATTAAATTAATATTATATAAAGAATAAAAAAATTATAAAATTGTAAAATATATAACAAAATATGAATAATAATAAAATTTGAAAAACAACAATTTAAGATATTTTTTTTGTGTACTAAAATTCAGATGACTTACAAAATTTGAAAATCAAAACTTGTTAACATAAATATAGACTAGTAATATTATAATATATATTAGTTTATTGATTTGATTCGGTTTCTAACCAAACTGAATTAAACTATTTAGGATAAGTTAGATTATAACTAAATGGTTTATACGATACATTTTGGTTTGATTTAGATTGGTTTAAATTCAGTTGGTCCAATATGATTTGGTTCGGTTTTGTTATAATCTCCACCTGATTGTAACTTAGATTCATAAAGTAATTGTTGCCTGCACAAAGCTTACAAGAAATGTTCCGCGAGACATATCCGCACTATTTTGTCGTTTGGTTTTATAGGATGAATATCAAAAGTTCAGATGTATTATTCTTCTAAACTACTAACCAAGATAAAATGGGAGAAATTCAACAGCAATACGACATAGTAATTTGTCAAGTTACCAACTTAATCATCGATGACAAAGAAATTTTAAGAGATAATGATTTAAATCATGAAAATCAACAACACATGATATGTTTTATAAGTGGATGATGCAATGAATAACTAGTCAAATAACAAAAGACAAAATTCTGTTGACGGAAACAAGAATAGCAATAGACAAATCCTTTTATACATTATTAATCTCTTAATCAAAACTTCAACAGTAACCTCCATGAAAGATTTAACCATGCATTTCTCTTTCATAAATAAGTTAATAATCTTTCATAAATAAGTCAATTTCTTATTTTCTCTGTTTATTAAAATTTTAAAACATTTTAGTTAGTAATAAGCCGAATGAATATTAAAGCAGAGCAGTTTTTTTATTATAAAAAGAAAAAGAAAAAGAAAAGAAAATTACAGTGGCGGTAAAATTTATAAACATTCTCCGAGTCTACTTCTCCGGAGATAATCTGGGAGAAGAAACCGGGAAGAGAGGCAGAAGTTGCGGCTCAGATTCTCTGGGAGTTGAAATCGGCGAGCGATGCAAGTAATAACCTTTATCAGCGATCGCTTTCTCTTCCTCTGATAGTGGAGACATCCTGTCAAAAGGATCTCCATCGTTTCCATTGCCATGCTCGTGCTTTAACGGCGTCACGGGACTGTTAAGTGCGAGCTTGGGGAAATCAAGACAACTAGCGACAGAATCTCCTGATTTCTCGGCGAGCTAGTGTTTCCGGCGCCGATCATGAGTGTATTTATCATGAGGACTGTTCTTGAGGTTGTTGTGTGATCTCCTCTCGTAAAGTTTGTTACCAGAATGTTTCTTCGGTTGTGCTGTTTTGATGGGCGGAATCACAAAATTACTCTTTCCGGTAGGAGTCGTCGGTGGACGTGGTGAATCTGGAGATCTCGGAGAAGAACTTCCGGTGAGCATCTGAACAACTTGTTTGAAAGAAGAAGTGTCTGCTTGAACAAAAGTTGTTGGATAATGATCAGATCTAGTTATGATGTGATGATGTAAAGATCCATTAACAATGGAAGAAGAAGAAGCAGAGGAAGGAGAAGAAGACGGTGGTGGCTTTGTTGAAATCTCCATTCCAAGTTTTTGACTTTTAATGGTTTCTCCAAAACTCCATTCAAATATACTAATGGGTTGATTCTCTCTCTCTCTCAGTTGAGTGAAAGAGAAGAAGGAGATGAAAGGTACATGAAGGTCTCCTCTTAAGGTTTTGGGATTATAAAAGAAGTTGGATTGGTTATTTTAATTCATTTGGAATCTTTCTTTATGAAAACAAAAATATTATAAATTCAGCGATAAATAAAAGTTGACATGAGGATTTGTGCCCAGGGAATCAAAAGATGTTTTTATTAGGCAATTTTATATTTTATAACTTTGAATTTGTCTGCCATATTTCATAAAGCAAAGAAATTGTAAATGAAAGCATGGAACTTTGTCTTTATTAGACTCTAATATCTAATTCTACAATTTTCACACTATTAAGAGAATAATGATTGCATGCCTTATCAAACAACAAATTGTATTTGATACTAAAACTTTTTTGAAAATTATAACATTATTGCTTTTTCTTTTCTTTATTTTTTGGCCAAAAAAAAAAATAAAGTCATATTGCTCCTCTCCGCTAATGTAGTTATCAAAGTCATATGTATCTTTTAAATGCATGCATACATCTATACATATACAAATATATCATCTTTTGGTCTGCTATATCATTTTCACATCCATGAAATGTTTCCAATAATCAACCAAACCCTTACAGATGGATAGATCGTGTCTATATTGTGTGACATCGACGTATCAAATTTTCAATTGTGATGATAAAGGAAAGAAACTTCGAATTTTTTCTTAAAAAATTTCTGAGTGAACTATAATCAAATCCTTTTTTCAAAGAAAAAGTCACCTAGATATGCGATTTTACTTTTTTTATTTTATTTTTCTTTAGTCAAGACAGAATTTATAAATAAAGATAATTAATAGTTTTCATATTTGATGATAATCGATTTTTAGTTTGGACAAACATAATAACTTTTTGCAAGTGAAATTATTACCATTTAATTTAGATATCAAAATTGCAAAATACCAAATTCCATTAATCATGAACCTTATCACAAGAAATAAAAAGGTAAATAAAAAGTAATTGGAAATATTAAATAAAATAATGAATTAGTCGCAGTTTGAATACGTATAATGTCAGCAACGTGTAGATAGTAATACAATTATTTGGATTAAATTTAATTTTTGTCTTTACGACTGGTTCACATAAGTAGACTTGAGAAATTTTTTAACTCATTTTGATTAGAATAAGTTTAGCTGGTAGTTTGTTAGATTAAGGTGAATGTAAGTATTAATTATTTAAGTAGAACAAATGTTTAAAAATTAGTAAAATAGTTTTTAAAATTTTATATATATTATTTTGTAATTTTCTAATCAGCAAAAAAAACGTCATTTATGAATATGCTATTAATAAAATTTGTTACGTAAGCGATCAACTCTATTACACTAACGGAGTGCAACATAGTAGAGTTAAAGTGTGCTTAGTAGAGTTGACATGAATTAAAAATCGTGTATAGTAGAGTTAGAATTCCAGCATAATAGAGTTGATTTTCACGCTTTAATCAACTCTACCCACACTAACGAAGTGCAACGCAGTAGCGTTAAAGTGTGCTTAGTAGAGATGACATGAATTAAAAATCGTGTATAGAGAGTTAGAATTTCAGCGTAGTAGAGTTGACATGAATTAGAAAATGTGTATAGTAGAGTTCGAATTCCAATGTAGTAGAGTTGATTTCCGCGCTTTATTCAACTCTACTACACTAGCGGAGTAGAGTTTAAGTATGTGTAGTATAGTTGAGTTGTGATAAAAATTTGTGCATGATAGAATTAAGAAGTTTAACTAGTGATAGAGTTAAAGTATGTTTAGTAGAGTTACTGACCTTTGTAGTATAGTTGATTTTGAAAACCTAGCCTACGTCTGTAGTTGAGCTTAAATTACAAATTTACCCCTCATTTATTAGCTCATATGTCGTGCACCTAAGTGATTCCTCCATAAGTGCCCCTGTAATTGTAAGTAAGGAAAGACAATTGCAAGTGTTTGTGCAAATTTCGTAAAGAAACGATTCGTCTATGTGTCGAAATTTCCACTAGATCTCGTGTTTCATCGAGTTTCCCTGAAAAAAGTAACAATAGTAACGATTAAGTTAACAATGACGAGAAATTTCATTGTAAGTGGGAGAACAATGATGCCTCGTATAATAGAGTTAACCCTTGGTGTAGTAGAGTTGATCATTCGTCTAGTATAGTTGATCCTTCGTCTAGTAGAGATGACCCTTTTAGTAAGTTGGTCAAAAGTGTGGTGTAGTTGATCTGGTGTTTAGTAAAGTTGGACAAAAGAATGAGCGTATCCCAGAAAATGTGAAACACGAAACTGAACATGCTGAGGACGAAGACGCGGAATTCAGATTTAACTGTTGCGATGATATGGATGGTGCAAGCTCGGATGATGAAGATTATATCAGTGTTCATACAAATTTGAATGAAGAAGAGAAGCAAAACCTCTCGGAGAAAGCAATGGGGTTGGATTTGAATACTGAGTATTTGGACATAGAAATGTCAGCACTAGCATTGGTTGTTCGACAACAATATTCATCAAAAAAAGAACTCATGATGAGGCTAAAGATTATTTCTGTCTTACAGAGGTTTGATTTTGATGTTGTTGCTTCATCGAAGACAGTGTTGGATGTGAAATGTTGGGTACCAAACTATTAGTGGAGAGTGTGAGCTTCACATGTCGACGATGGTGGTTGTTTCTTTGTCCAGAATAGTAGAGTTAAGCGCCTTGTAGAATAGTTAAATTCCTCGTGGTAAAGTTAATCTTCCTTCGTAGTAGAGTTGACATCGTCATAACTACAATATATGTAGATGAAGTACTCGAAAGCACAGCATACTCTAAGCCAAGCCCGAGCCCTAGTTACAGGCAGTTCTGAAAGTAGTTTCCAAGAACTTTCGTCGTACTTGTTTGCTATTTGAAG